>CAKNXH010000506.1:489505-685129 GCA_932178445.1 Andricus quercusramuli | reverse complement strand
AAAAAAAAAAAAAAAAAAAAGCAGTCGAGAAATGCTGCAAAGGGTACACCTCAAGTAATCAAGGATGGAAGGATGAACAGGATTGTAGAGAAGTTTGAAGACGTAAAAATTGGCTCATTTCATCTTGTTAGTGTTCATACAGGAATTGTGTGAAAAATTAACGTGAACGATCATGTTAATTTTGTACAACACACACTGAAATAGAATCAATTTCTGTGGAATTCGATACATTATGAAGGAAAATTGCTTTTGTGGCATATTTAAGAATGAGGGCGAGTTATTCAGCGAATACATAATTGTTTGAAGACCTATTGCCAATGTTTTTTACAGATTTCAGAATAAAAAAAAACTATTGCAAGCATTATTTGTTAACTGAGCGATATTTGCAGCAAAACAAATTCGGCCATTTTCATTAATATTTGTATAAAGTACTCCTATTTTTTCATAGAAATGCGTATAAACAATTGCGTATAGCGACCTCTAAATATTATTCGATTTGGCTCAAATTTTCACAGAATTTTTTTTCATGATACTCTTTGAGAATCCGAGTGGTCTCGCATGAAATTCAAAAAAATTTGCATCACCCTATTGCTTATATTTCAAAATTGAGAAACAATCGACATCTCGACGGACTAGCCAAGATTCCACTAATTTACTTTAATTATAATTTGAATTGATCCAATCGAACTATAATCCAAATTTCAATCCGCAAGACAACACGCATATGTCACATAAAAATATTTAGTTAGTTATGTAAACATAGACCAGATGTACGCTCCGGAAGCTATGACCACGATCCTTCTCAGTGGAATCGATCCTGATGCAACTGGAGGTGTATGTCGTCCGACTTGTCACTTGGCACAGCACCAGAAGACGATCGAATCGGAAAAATCACTTCAATTTACAATTGATCCATAAGGGAGAAAACACTAGAAACTTGTCATGGATTATCTATTAGTTCACTTTACGATAATCCGAAAAGGCATAACACTAAAAACTGTTCAAGAATCACTTCATTGATGAGAACACGGCGTTAGAGTTATCATCAAGACTTGAGAAAGCACAGGTGAGAATTCGAACCAATAATCAACATCACTTTGAATAACACAGCGCGTCGAACTTTGTCTTAGAAAAGAGGTCACAATTGCCCATCACGAAAGTCGGAATCAAACTGTTAAGAGAAAGCTGGATACTGCCCAGCCAAGTTGAGCGAGCCACCAAAACAACACAATCCATTCACGCGCGCACTCGCAAGGTCTCGAGCGACAGACAATAATAACAGTGAACGCGCGGAACAATAGCGTCAGGGGAAAGCTCCCCAAATAATCATAAAACTTATTAGGAATAGCCAACAATTCTCAATTATACACTTATTTTAGATATTTACTAAATCAAAGAGACGAGGGAAAGTAAAAGTACAGAGTTTGTCGGCATGAGAAACAGCACCTAGGAGCATGTTTTAAGAAAATTTAATTAATTTTTATATTTTCAGTCCGCCATATCGGATTCTTCATTTTGAATTTTTAATTTCTGACTTCAGATTCGTTTTCGCTAACCCCCAAATCCTCCGAGTAGCAAGTTTCAAGCAAATCTGAAAATTTGTTAGATTTTTCGTCCACCATATTGGATCCACCAGTTTTAATTTTCTAGCTGTGATTTCAGATTCGATTCCCATATTGGATCCTCCATTTTTAACTTTGCCATTCTGTTTTTTTTTCTATTATTCTTTCACATAAATATCTCATCAACCGTAGAATTACATAATAAAATCGTATTATTTGAAAGAAATACAATTTATTCTGCATTATTCACTTTTGAGTACAAAATTAGGTAAATAAGCGGGACAGAGAAGAGCGTCAACAGAAGATTTTCAGGTATTTTTTTTAGAGGAATTATTTTGTTATTTTGACTGCTGTCGTAGTTTGTGTCGTATTCGCGCTCGATAACGTGTTTACCTCGCGCTACGTGCTCGTTGATTGTACATCCCTTACATTTTTGCATAGAACTTCCAAAATTAAAGGGCAAACCATCAACAACTAAAATTTCGTGATCGTGAATTCTCATTTGTCAAGGCTCCTTTCGCTTTAACGAACACATTCTTATCACGTGCCTCGTGAGAAAAAAAAATGTTGAAAGCAAATTTTCAGATTCAATTGAAAAACAATTTTATCATTGAACATTGTATTGTACCTTGTGACTTTTTTTCCAAACAATTAATTTGCTCATTTGTAATGTAATTTTTCATGATTAAAACAAAAACTACGGGTCTTATCAAAAAATAATTAATAAGCGATTTGTAGCTTTTTTTTAGGTGGACAACTTTTGTCAATTTATTTTTTTCGTAGCTTGTGTCTTTCGTCAAAAATTTTTATTTTTTTTATTTTCAATAATTTTGTTTACGAATAAAACAAAAACTATGCATCGAATCAAAAAGTACATAAAAAAAGAATTTGTAAATCTTTTCTGAATGCACAATTTTGGTCAATGAAGCTTTTTTCGTATCTTGCATAATTTAGCCGCAAACGGAATTCTGTTTTCATTATTTTTTGTGCGATCAAAATTTTAATTTTTAATTTTTCAAAAAAATTGGAAAAGTTGTTACGATAATCTTATAGGGCTGAATTTAGAAAATTCTATAACTTTGATCATTTTCTTTTAATCGATATAAGTCATGAGGATAAATTGCTTTTTTGTTGAGTACCACGAATAGACGTACATACAATTTTTAAATCTTGAAAAGTGGTTTCAAAAAATTTGAAAATTCTCAAACTTTTCTAATTTTCATTAAAAATAGCTGGCCAACGAACTCCTGCTTGCTTTTTATGCCTTAAAACGTATGCCAAAGTTCAATCCATCGGATTAGTCTTTCGAAAGTTATTGTGCCTACAGGATACAGACATACATACATATATATAGGCAGACATACCGGCATACCTTCGTAAAAATTGTTTTTTCTGACTCAGGGGGTCTCAAAACGTGAAGATTTGATCAAAACCGACTAAGTCAAATTTTACATAAAATCGATACCTTCTCGTTAGGATGAGAATGTAAAAAAAGTTAAATATCTGCATTAGTTAAAAAATAATACGACATTTCAAGGAAAATGGTCGACAACTTCTTTATAATAGTTTTCGCCATTTAGAATGAAAACTAAAAGTTCTAATTTTCTTTTCCACAATTCAGTAAAATACGTGTCGTTTCATTCCCGTTGAAATGATTCAGTTTTAAGTTTATTTGATAACTATAGAGAGTGACGTGCTTAACAGATAAAAATATGATAATAATGATTGATTTACATGTTCAATAAATATATGAAACTTCGTTTTGTCACCCATTTTTCAAAAAATGTAACTTTTCATCTTTTTCAAAGAGAATAGGCATTGTAAAGACTGCACACTGGCAACCATTTTTAGCCACCTAAATCCGAAATTATGAATATCCATCCAGAATCTTCCACTAACATATATTAGGAGTAATGAGGTAATTTGTTTAATCTTCTTTTAAATATAAAAAAATGCTCCTATTTTACTGTTAAGTATAAGCCCATAACTTTAAAGTGTTTTTTTGAAGTTTCAACTCAAAAAATATCTTAGTGATTGTATCTACTATTAAAAAATATGAATTAAGATAATTAATTCCCCACAGTTCGTTCAGAATCTATTTTTTGGAAAAGGTATTTTGTATTCAAGTCAAAAATGTGTTTCCATTATTCCTAACCCTAATCAAGAAGAGAACTTTAATTTTAAATTAATTTCTTGAAGGTTCAATAATAAAATCTATATTGCAATGCTTGTGCAAAATCTGTTAAAGTAGGTGTAATTTGTATGGATAGTCGTAGATGCTTCAAATATATATTAGGGCTAGCTGTCACCCGCAGACTTCGGCCGCGGTAACAGCTATCCGCTGCCCTCCTCCTCCTCAATACTCTTACGACCTTTCCGGGAGCCCAAAGAATCTGTGTGCAAAATTTGTTACTGATCAGTGAAAAAATGTGGTGGTGCCCCCACCCCATCTTCGCCCCCCTTACTCTTACGACCTGTCCGAGAGCCCAAAAAATATGTATGCAAAATTTGGTGACGATAAGTGAAAAACTGTGGCAGTGCCCCCCCCCCTATCTGCCCCCATTACTCTCATGGCCTGTTCGGGAGCCCAAAGAATATGTATGCCAAATTTGGTCACGATAAGTCAAAAACTAGGCAGTGCCTCCTCCCCCCCTCCATATATGCCCCCCATTACTCGTACGACTTGTCTTGGAGCCCAAAGAATATGTATGCAAAATTTGGTGCAGATTGGTCAGGGGTCGTGCACATAATATATGTCACATGTTTTTCTTTCGCGTATATCGTTGTATCTTTTGAGGCTTCAAGGCGATTTTATTCTCGTCTTTATTTAAACATAGAAAAAACGTGTGACGTATTATGCGCACGACCCCTCAACAACTGTGGATTTGCATGAGCATCATACGTTTAAGGCCACTTGATTGTATACATTAGATGTATTGGTGCCCCCCCCCCCCCCCTATATGCCACCCATTACTCTTACGACCTGTCCGGGAGTATGTGTGCAAATTTGAATTTTATATATTAGATATATTTTAGCTATTGTTTGAAATATAATTAACTAAATATAAATAAATACATCCAAGAAAATAATTGCGTGACCCGCTGACGAAATAATCAACAACAACAAATTTAATTCCGTAGCCTACTTTTTGATCAATCACAAATTTTAACGACAGAAAGAGTCTGTGATATATTATATTTTGTTGATGAATATACCTGGCGAATGTTTGAAATATTTGACCGGGTGACATCGAGATTACCGTTCTAATAAACGATACAAAATTATCTTATTTACTTTTGTTGTAGCAAATATTTGACAGACTTAATTCTCATTTCAAAACAACTGTCGAGAATGTGCATTTGTGAATAAATTCAATTTTGAAAATCTAACTTTTTTGTCAGGAATATCGAGACCGGGTTGAACCAATTAATGAATCAATCAACCAACATTAATAGCATAACTTATATATATAAAATTCTTACTTTCAGCTTCATACGTGTACGCCCACGTAAAGAAATCCCAGCTTGTCAATTTTGTTTTAGGTGTTAGAAGCGTTTTCGTGAAGTAAAGAAGAAATAGGTTATTTCCGGTTTTTATGTGGGGTTTGTGCTTTGACCTTTGATCTATAATTTATCACCATTCCCGTAGGGTAAACAGGGGTTCTTACGACACCCTAACCAAAGGACAACACACATGAATGACTGAATTAATTAGGAAATTGCAATGATTTAAAAGTAAGTTTATGTAAATTCAAGATCGAGTAATTACCTGCATAATCCTATGGAATTAAAAGCATTCACAATTAAAAATCTAAATAAATGTGCTCATTTACGGAAAATGTCGGTCACTGGATGGTGTCGGTATTACCTCTTTTCACCTTATACACATTTGCTCAATATGTGATTCAATCGCGTGAGGGCTAATGGACAGTAGAGCAATATAATATACGTCAAATTAGAAAACATATTTGAAGGGTGAATAGGCAAAAGATGGTAACTCACAAGATATCAGTTGTATAATAGACGGAAAAAAACATCAAGTGAAAAAGAATCGCAATTTAAAAAAAATGTTGTTTCTGAGCTGCCGAATCGCTTAATCGATACCAGAAAAGTGTGATTGAAAAGAAGCTTCCAGCTATGAGGAAATATGGTCCGAAGATGATCATGTCAGGTTGACACTTTTTTTACCCTGTCCAAGTCGAATTGATATAATTATGAGAAATGATATACTCAAATGAAAAATAAACTGATGATCCTTCCCCGAGATGTTGGGTTCTGAATGCAGGTCAGTATTTTCGTCATCTACCAGAACCTTTGGTAACAATTACTGCAATTCTTAAAAAGATGTTCACAATTTTGAAAATTCTCTGAATTTTATAATATTGGTTGAATCAATAAATCTGGGTAACGAACTTCGCCTTTATTTTAGGAACCTGAAAAGTTTGTCTACAGCTCACTCGATTTGTCATATACTACCAAAGTTAGCATAGCTACAACATTTAGTTAACCAAACATACATACATATAGACGACAAAATGTGATGATTTTCGGATCCGTTGAAAACTAGAGATCGAAAACTTGGATGGTACCATAACACTTTCATAAGTGGGAATGTAAAAAAGTGCAAAATATTGATAAAATAATGCCAGGAGTTTCAGAACTGCCTGAACTTTATTTGCTTTATCTCATTCTCTACCAGCAACTTATTCCTCTGACCCAAGTGCTGCCCTATAAGTAATTGGCCGAGGATCTGACTTTATGTGATGGAAGAATATTGTGTATAAAAGATGTTCTTACGTCATAGACCTTTACGAGAAAAAAGGTAAAGAGATAAGTGGGTAAGCTCTACATTTGATGGTTGCAATTTAAGGGAGTTGCTATGACGATCGTGAACTCAGGCTTAGTTTCCACCGAAGGCTATCATTTTCTTATATGGTCCTAGGGTCTGCGTGAAGGGATATAATATTGAGAAAGGAACTTTGTTTTATCTTATGTGCGGTTTTTCTATTTCTGTTAGAAAAGATAAATTATCTCAGGGACATGTCTATTTTTAGATGATATATTCTAATAAAAATTCAGAACCACATAAATAATTCATTCTTACCCCAAGCCCTTGTGTTTATCGCTTGCTTTCTTTACAAAACTATTCAGTTAGATATTTACTTCAAATGCTTAACACTATCCAACTTTCAATTAAATCTCGTGATATGCCTTTCAAAATGAAAGTTTAGTATAATGAAACATTTAAGATTGAATAATAAAAAATATATAAAATGTTCAGCGGTAGCAATTAAAAATCTGGAATCTGGCAAAATGGCACATTGTACTTTTCAAAATATAAATGTTCGAATTAGAAACTTTCAAAGTTGAGAAATTTTTATTTCTAAACATTCACAAAGTTCTTAAATATTAACTTATATCACTTAAAATTCAATATTTTCAGATAAAATTATTCAAATATTTTAATTTTTAGACTTATCTTAACTTTGAAATTCTACCCTATATTCCGCAAACTTTATTCATTTTAACTTTCTTGAAAAATAAAAATCCAACAATTTTAACCTCGAAGTGAAGAATTTTTGGATTTCAAAATGTTCAAAATGATAATAATTTCAATTTATGAAATTGAATATTTTTTAAATTCATTTACCGTTCAATGTTTAGGGCTAGTCAGAAAAAATAGTTTTTACGTCGGTGTCTGTCTCGTCTGTCGTTGTCTATATATTGGATAACTTTTGAAAGACTACTCGGATTGGATTGTGCTTTGGCAAACTGTTTAAGAGTGTATAAAGAAAGAACAAGTTTGTTAGCCAGATTCTTCAGATAAAAATTCAGAAAGATGGAGCATTTAAAAATATTTTGAGACCACGTTTTTTAAGATTTAGAAATTCTATGTATGGCTTCTCATAGTACTCAGAAAGTGGAACAATTTATCCTCATGACTCTTTTCGATGAAAACCAGATTATCAGTGCTATAGCATTTTTAAAATGCAAAAGAACAAATGAAAATGAACATTTAAAGGCAAACAATGCACGATATGAAAAAAGTCAAGCGTTTTCGAAAAATCAATAATTCAAATTTTGATCGCACAAACAATCATGAAAATTCAAAACCTCTATTTTGCGGTCAAACTATACAAGATACCGAAAAAATAAAAAATAAAACATTGTGCATCACAAAAATATCTACAAATTTGTTCTGGACCACTTTTTGATAGGACACGTAGTTTTTGTTTCATTTGTAAAAAACAACATTAAAAATAAAAAAATTAAATTTTTGGACAAACGACACAAGCTCTGAAAAAATATCCAGACCAAAGTTGTTCACCTAAAATAGAACTAAAAATTTGTTATTAATAATTGAATGAATAAAGAAAAGTTGCTCTTCGGGAAAAAGTGAAAATTCAACCAAATTTGTCGTCGATAATTTTTTTCGGGCGTGTAGTTTTTGTCTTCATCGTAAAAAATAACATTAAAAGTAAAAAAATCAATTTTTTTGAAAAATGGCCCAAGGTACGTAAAGAATTGATAGATAAAAGTTGTTCACTCAAAAAGGATCTACACATTCGTTGTTAATGATTTTCAGATAGGAGGAGTAGATTTTATTTTGATCGTGAAAAATAAGATTAGAAATAAAAAAATTGAATTTTTGGAAAAACGTCACAAGAGACGAAAAAATGAGAAAACAAAAGTTGCTCACCCAAAAAATATCTAAAAATTTGTTATAAACTCTTGATATGGAAATACAGTGAAAATAAAAAGATTATCTTTTTGGACAAAGGATACAAGTTACAATAATATTTTATTTAAGTACAAGTTTCGGCTAAATTATACCTATATGCTCAGAACCGCGTTACACTAGGATGCGTATTCTTAATTTAAATCGTAAAAAATAAAATTGAAAAGAAACAAATTAAATTTGTGGAAAAACGATACAAGTCGCAATAGAACGTTCAATAAGAAATTTTTTTTTATATGGAATGCGCACTTTTTTAATTATATATAATTAAAAAAGTGCGCATTCTTGTTTTTATGAAAACAAGACAATGAAAATACGTATGTTTCAATGCCAATGCATATTATGAATTGTAATAATATAAATTTATTGAAATTATACATTTTTCAGGGTAGCCGTGAATGAAATTTAATGGAAAAGAAGAAACAAATATTGATGTAATCATAAAAAATAAAATTTGTACAATGACCTTTAATTTTAAAAGGCCTGCGCACAAATTTGGGGGGAATAAATACATTATCAAACGCGAAGCGCGAGTACCAACAATCACGCGCTCTGAGCGCGCGTTCAAACTTGCGAACGATTTTGAATACAATTTTTCGTCAAAATTGCATCTCTCTATTATTTTATAGTTAGAATACACAAATTTATTTTCGTCCGTTTAATGTGAGCATCTTGAGTGCATTTTTTAAAGTATGTTAAATATTGTAACTCAAATTGGAAACTTAAAAGTATATTTTTTGAACAATTCTCATGAACAATACAAAACGGATGAAATACAATAACAAAAACTTTATTGGTTTTCGAGTTAGCTTAATTTTTTTAACCGGAAGATATTCAAAGGGAGTGGCTGCCGAATTCAAGTCCTAATTTGGAAACCAAGAGAGATATCTTGTTGTTCTTGGTCTCACTTTGCAACTGATATATTAGAATTTAATTTGGTCGAATGTGAAATTTTCAAACATTCAAATAATAATAAATATACTAATGTCAAGATATGAATGCTTAAATTACATACATTTTTAAGAATCAGTAGCTGAAAAAACGAGTACAACTTTCATCAAACATGAGTTAAACATTATGTTTTCCTCAGGTTTTTACAATTTCTATAATTTATTAGCGCTGCTATGCAATAATGTGAATGGAAATTGTTCAAGCAGTATATATTTACAACAAAACAAAATATTTTTGAAAAAATAATTGACATTTTCATGAATACCTTGTTTTTCCTTATTTTTTCAGATTTTTTGGACGAGTCTAAGTACAGAAAAAAATTATTGTTTATAAACATTTTTGGTTGAAAATTATTATTTTTTCAAATTCGACACGCTCTTTCTAAAGAAGCAGTATTCCTCAGACGATGCACTAAATGAGAACTCAATCCAAGTGTTACTTTTTAAAATATTATTGTTTAAACAAAAATCCACTCTCCCCTCACACGGCAAATTTTGGATTTTCAATACCAAAGACATTATTTGATATTTAACAGGCCTTGTCCTCTGAGTATCTGTAAATATAAATTGAATTTTCTTTTCATGACGATGAAAATTTATTGTGTGCTCAATTAACAAATTCGTATTCCATAAACCGTGAGTCGCAGAAGGTTAGATGAGGGCTCATTTGAATGCCTATTTTATTATGTAACCATTATCTTCGGAACATATTTACTTACTCTCGTCCGAAATGAACAATCAACGTGAACGTTCCCAAAAATCTTTGCAATTTTGAGTTTTTTGTTAACAACAAGAGTATCTCTACTTTGATTTGCTCGAGTTCGAGTACAATTATCTCATTTATCGAGTGTTCATGCGAAAGACCTAATTTATTTGTTTGCTTGAAATATATCTATAATTATGTTATGCGGGTTGCTGCAAAGTGAGTTCAATTATCTTACGTTTTAATGAACATCTCCAGATTTTATGCTTTTACTATGATTTAATAACAAAATTTTAATACGTGTTTCATTTCTTTTTTTAAAAAACATCCTAAAGTTACTGCATATTACAAGAAAGTAATGTTTTCTTAAAAAACAGAAACTTCGAACAGGGTATTCTTTGTTTGTTGATATCTCATTTGGTGTATTTACAAGTTACTGCCTAAAAATAGAAAACAAGAAGTATTTATATTAGTAACTTATTTTACCTTACTATATTCACAGTTAAAAATAATCCCTCCAATAGATCAAAAGAAAATTCACCCAATGGTGGACGAAACTAAGCAAATAATTCCCTCTCGAATATAATTTTTGTCCGTGGCTACTCATCAAGCTTTTTACAACGAATAGCAAAAATCTTCAAAACTTGATTGGCGGATCTGGAGAAGGGAGAGGGTTCTGTCTCTTTTGCCTGGGCTATTCGTCCGAAATTTCGGCACGAATAGCCGGTTTCTTCAGTACACATAAACACTGCTAGTTCCTAAACTAGTTACTACTGCGCATAATGACAACAATGAAATTATCACATTAATGATAAACGTAGTCTCTTTATTCAATAAGAAATGTTATTATATAATGTTTTATGAAAGGCACTTTGTATTATGTTTTCTCTAAATGAGGTTAACCGACCACGATGTATTCAACTGTTTCTTAACTTGCTGACGCAAACTTGTATTCGCTACGATTACTCTTATCAAAACCAAAGTCTCTGATGATTTCATTTCGTAGTGTTCATTGTAGGCTGAAACATCAATGTCAAATTCATGCTTTGATTCATTTCGACCGCCAGAACTAAATACAATAAAAATGGATTGCACAGCAGCTGCTCATCTTCAAATTGAATTTTAACAAAATAAATAAGTTATATTTAATAATCATTCTTCTTATATTTTGGTGTAACACATGGGTCAATACTTTAAGTATATGAAGAATGGTCTCTAAACTTAGATTTTAAATGACGATTTACAGCCAATCTAAGTGACTTATATAGGTAGTGGCGTTTCAGAAACAACAATAGCACACTTTCAAATATTTTTCTTTATGAAATGAATTTCAGACTTTACGAGTACTGAAGTTACGTTTCAAACTAAACAGTTTACACGTGCGTGACTTCTCTAGAAATATCGAATTGTGGTCTTGAAAACCCTAGAATTAGACGGTCTTGACATTGCTTTTCGGCATCTTCAAGACATTACGAGGTTCTAAGCACATAATTTTTGGGACGACATTGAACAATTTCCATATAACATTGATTTAATTATAGGTTTACGTAATTTCCGAACCGTTTCTATAGGTCAAATTTTGTTTCAATCTGATTTTTAATATACATATATGGTTTAAATAATATTTTCTGAAGAGGATATTTTCAGGATTTTTGAGATTGTAATATAAATTCACTTCTAATCTTTTTAAGAACATAATAAGATGAAATTGCAGGAAAGGTCGATCACCTCCGACTTTTTTGACCACACCTATTTTATGTACTTCTACACGCTGTCCTCGAATTTGACCCAAAGATGTGTCCGTTACCATTTTAGAGATTTAAAAAATGTTTGTCCTAGATAGTGTCCAATTGTCTTCTTTTTTCTACCCACTGTATTAACATATTTGTTCACAAGGATGCGTGATTTATTTTTGGCAATGGAAAAGTGGTTTGGCGTGAGTGGGGAGGGTTGTGGCCCTCACTTTTTCCTCCTAACTTTCCAATGTCACTGATTAAAAATGACCAATACTGAGGCATGATTTTTTTTGGGTTCTGAAAGAGAGGTTTGGCGTGAGTGGGGGTGATGGACTGAGTGTATGTCACGCTTTATAGGATTGAGCATTTTAAATCAGGGAACTCGAAAAGTTAATTAGGAGGGAGGGGATGATGGTCACACCCCTCCCCTTACGCTGAACCTCTTTTTCAAGAGGTCAAAAAATATTTGAGGACCATTGGGAAGTACTAGGGTTCCCTACTATTTTTAACGATCCCAATTTAGGGGCGTTTTGACTCGTAGGCGTCCCCGGCCACTTTTTCGAAACTTCTTGGAAAGAAACACTTTTTACGGTCATATCCAAGCTCAGCGTGAAAAAAACACAGCAAATCAGTGAGTCTTCAAGGAATCGAAGATGATCAACTTTTTCGAGAGTGAGAAAGCTCGATATCTTAAGGCAGTAAGAGAGCGAAACTTTTTTCCGTTAGATTCGTGTTGAACGTGAAAATCTAAGGGGATTGACCTTTTCTGCAATTTTACTTATAATAATTTTCCGAGGTCTTCAGTGTTAAAGGAATAAGAGTCTTGAGGATTATTGAAGAGAAAGGAGGAGTATGACGCGGTGCACTCAAGAGCCAATGAGAAGAGCAGGCACCTGTGCCTACTCAAGCGCGATATTGATTCGGTATTTTTAGATCGAGTCGCGGCAACCCTCCGGCGTCAAATATTAACCCTCGCCAAAAATAGAAGTCTCCTCCACTTCAACCCCTCTCGAGTCGACTGATATTTAGATCACATTGTTCAGACTCGGCTGTCTTGACCATAAACCAATTTATTACACTCGTAACAATCATCGAAGCCATAAAAAGTTCCGTCTATCGCACGAAGAAACAATTAACCGTTTTTTTCCTACCATTATTGTTTGTATTCTGTTCTAGAACCAATTTTGCGATTAGGAAAACAAATTTATTAGTTGACATGTTCCTTCAATTGAGCGGCTGGTTAGATTAACTACATATGGTGAGAATATAAAAATAACTCATAAAAAATGTACTACTAGTTGGGAAAACCTTTTCATTTTTTCAGTATATGCTATTCCATAAATATAAAGTAGTGATCAGAATAGGAGTGGACGCAGAAATTAGTAAACTCATAACAATTTTTGTGTAATCTTTGCCATTTTGATGGTAGAAAATTATTATTTTTCTCGTTGCTGCTTTCTTCAGAATAAAGTTTCTGCTCTAGTTCTCATTTCAATATTTTTGTGTATTTTCCACCCTTGTGTCATTCATTTTATTTTATTTCAGTCGTCGAGAATAATTCTATAGGCTTCTGCCACACTTTATCATTTTTGTTTTCAACATAATTCATAATATCATTTTCGGAGGAATAGAAAGAAGTTACAATCATATAAAAAAATTCTTATGTTCAGAAAAAAAATAGGATTCAAATGGACATTTTTCTTATAAAGCTAATTAGGAGAGAGATTCATATCAACGTGGGAAAAAATATATAAAAAATCTGCCCGCCTCGCGGGCACATTCTCATCGCGCGCTTGGCGAGCGGCTCGCTCCGCTCGCTTCGCCCTCGATTATGTATTTACCTCGCGCTTTACGCTTGGTTCCTCTAGATGTTTGAACTTCATGTTCGACTTCGATGAAAAGAAAAAGTTTATTTGCAAATATTATGAAATTATCAAAACCTCTACATATGAAGTGGTTGTTAAATTTGTTTTTATTTCAGGCTGAAAAGGAACTTTATTTACTCAAGATTCTCTCGACCTTAAGGAACACATTCTCATCCAGCCACTCGCGTTTCGCGCTCGATATTTGATTTCAAATTCATTTGAACCTTGCGTTCCACACTCGGTTCTGTGCATCGCATGATAGAAACAAAAAAGTTTGAGCGCACTTACGGCGCGCGCTTTGGTCGTCGCGCTTCAAAATACATTGATCGCGCACTTTGTGCTTCGTGCTATATGTTCTCCATATACAAATTACTAAGTTTGTATTTGATTTCAAATGAAGAATAATGATATAATTTGAGCGACAAATTTTATTAGTTAAAATGTTATTTTAGCTTGCCCGTTTTTAAAAAAAAATTTTTTTTCATTTTGAATATATTCTTACAAGATGAATTGATTACAAGTTTGTGGATCTTTTTTGAATGTACAATTTTTGTTGATTCATCTGTATTCGTAACTTGCATTGTTTTTCTAAAAATTTGATTTTTTTACTGTCAATGTTATTTTCACGAATAAAGCAAAAACCACGCATCCTATCAAAACATGATTTGTAACAAATTTGTACCTCTTCTTTGGATGAACAAATTTTGTCAATGTGATGTTTTTCGTAGCTTGTGCTATTCGTTTAAAAATTTTAATTTTCTATTTTCAATGCTGTCTTTTACGAAAAAAACAAAAACTATGCGTCATATCATAAAGTGAATAATAACAAATTTGTAGATCTTTTTTGGGTGCATCTACATGCACGTACGCTATTTTTTGCAACGCCCGTCCGAAAAAGTTGTTAGGAGGAGGTAAAGAAAAATACCAATTTTATATTGCATAGAGTGGAGTGAAGGCACAACTTTTTTCTATTATTCAGACGAATTTTGTACATTTTTTGTATGTTTTTGTACATTCTTATATTTTATTGTGAAAGAATTGATCACGGTCTTTGAAATTAAAACATTTGAACTCTTGAAGATACACATTTTTTCATTTGAACTTATAAAAACTGAACCGCAAATCAAAACACTCTGAGTGAAATACTTTGGATTTTAAACTTTTAAAATTGAATCTTAAAAAAATTGCAATTGAATAGTTTTCAATTAAAAGCAGTTAGTCTGCAAAATTTTAAATTTTAACTTCTACACATTGTACAGTTAACATATTTTAAAAAGTAGAAATCCACGCTATCATTTGCCAGCGATGCTCAAGAAAGCAAAACACTGGCTAAAGGTATTTCAAGTAATATATTTTAATTTATTCCAATTCGATCCAATATTCTAGAAAAATATAGTAAAGGTACCTTAAATTGATCGAATACTGCTCCTGAGATAATTAAACCTTAATAAAAAATACATTAATTGGGGATATATATATATATATATATATATATATATCCCTAGAAAGGAAAAATAGGAAAAATAAGGATAGGATGAGATACGAAGCGATTATATATTGAATATCAATAGAATGGGGAAGGTTAGAGGGGATTCGCATAGCGATAGATACGAGGTATGTTCATAATAGATTAGGGCCAAAGTGGATAAAACGAAATCGGTATAGAATATTTTACGACAGAAATAGATCAAATGGGATAATATGACAAGGGAATTACGACCCTCATGGATCACATATTTCAATGGGACTCCAAAAAGTCAATGGTCAGATATACACAATTCGGAACGTTTTAGTAATGAAAACATCATTCCATTACGCTAACTTAATGCTGAACAATGGATAAATAGTTTATATTCGAATATGGCATAAAAATGTATAACTTGGCCTTTTCTCTCACAAAACCACAGTTTTTTGACAAAACAGTATTAATGAACTATTCGTGCGTGATTTTTATCTAAGCTAAACTAAAATCTAACAATATTTCCTATTCTTACGAAGAATTTTTATAAAGAATTACATTTTAGCCGTTGTTCTGCCTGAAAGGATCGTTTCTTCCTAACAAATAGCAGATAAAATTCAGTAGAAGTTCGCGAATTCACCTAAATGATAGGGAACTTCTCGTACCACATAGGAAGGGAAATTTTGCAAAAATTCGGGAATCCAGCGAAAATTTAGGGAATTTATTTTGAAAAGTATACAATTTGGTTGAATTTGGCAAAATGGTTTTCCGGGCCTCTGGTTATAGGCCCTAAGATTGATTTCACTTTTGTTGGTTACTTTTATCGTCAACTACTTCTTGCCTTTATTAGATTGTGTCCAAACACTTGCAGGAAAAAATGCCGGAAGTTGTGAATATTTTTCGAAAATTGGTGAAGAACAATTTTCAAAACCATCAGGTTTACCGGACGATTGTTGCTATATAAATATAGATACATAGTAGCTAGAGGAATACAAATAGAGGCCCATAGAATAGAGGGTGATATAGTATTTAAAACTTAATATTATTAAATAAACCAAATGTTTTGAATGAAAAGTATACTGGGTCAACTAAATATTTTGTTCCTATATAATAACTATATACCTCGCTATATACTATCATTGAACCAGCAAAAGCTTTGTTGATTCAAACAAATGTTTTTGTGAGCCTACGTATAATTGTCAGAAATAATGTGCATTGCAATTAATGTTATAATAAATGAAGGGTGACAGTACAGAAATAGGTAACCAACATTTTTCCGGAAATGGGTTTGTTGCATACAAAATTATTTAAAAATCAAATACCCGTTGCGTTAAATAAATTTGTTCAAATTATCATTTTTAATGTAATAATAGAAACAATTTCCAATTGAAATTTGTACCGTCACACTAAATTATTATTTTCTCGGAACAAAACAATTATTTGGTATCAAGTTTGTATTTATGTAAAAAATTGAAAATTCGATTTAAAATTTTTACCGATATCCGATTTTTAAAACGTGTGGAATTGTAACCTCAAAATTCTTGAACAATTTATCATGCATTGGCTAAGTTTTTAAATTCAAATATTCTTCACCCGCATTTAGAATCTCAATATTTCGGGAGTAAATTTTAATTTCTATTAAAACTGATGATTATATATTTTTATCGCAATCTGCAGCTGACCCTGTTTCAAGTTGTGGTCAGTGTAACTGTGAGATTGTTAACTGACACATCTATTTCCTCGAAACTGGATAACTTTTTCTAATTAAATGTATGCGGGCTTGAATCAGCAACGCGTCATCTCGGAAGTGGTTTTTTTTTATATGTATGATTTCGTGATTTCGATTTTGCAAAGTGGTTTTCCACTCTTCTGAAAAATTCAATTTTTTTTTGTTTTCTATTTCTGTACTGCTACCCTTCCAATGTTGTTTATCATAAAGAAACTGTTAAGATGCTCTTTCAGAGAGTGTAATTGTAAACAATAATTTTACTTCCAATTAGTGTAAAAATAAATCCGAATACAAGAAATATATGAATATGAAAGTATAAATATTATCCTAAAAGTACTAACATTACCGAACTTCTAAAAAATTTTCTTAAAACTTTTTAAATTTATAAGAGCTGTCGGGGAAAATCACTTATAATTACAATAGTCCTTTTGATACAGAAAATTGAAATTTTCGTTTGATTCGTGTAAATATTAAGAAATATTTCCTATGGAAGTATACTACTTGATTCTTTTAATCTTTAAATGACACATCCCTCAATAAAGTAAACGATATTTTTGGCTAAAAAAATCAAAAGTGATGTTGAAACAATACAAAATAGGACCAAAAAAAATCACCAAATATCCTTTGAGGTTTAAAGCATTTTGTATGCAATCAAGCCATTTTCGGAATAATGTTGTTTATCTTCTTGTGCACTGCACCCTTCATATTTAGGATCTATATATTTTTGAAAAAAATGTAGAAAAGAGAGCATTCGAACTGAACTGGTGAGAATGTGAAAGGTTTAGAATAGATAGGGATAAAATGGATAAAATATACTAGGTATCTATATGATACAACATAAATGACTGGCAACGTTAAAAATAGATTAGGCAAGAAATGGATAAATTGCGATTTGTTTAGAATATGTTAGGGTGGCAATTGATATAATAGGATGAGTGTAAAATCGAACTCCCTTTTTCATTTACAAAAAACAAGCAGCTTGAATTTGAATAAAATAGAAGACACGGTTGTTCTGATTAGCGTCATACTAGTTAATCTTTTGATATTTTAGAATGTGAAATCAACCTTTGGAACTTGAACCGGCATACATTTTTCAAAATTCAGTTGGCGGTGCGTGATTCTTTTGTTAAACAATAGTTTGAAGCTCGATGAGTAATCTAAAGCTTGTGCGTCATGAGAGCAAATGGCAAATATCAGAGAACAAGCTGGAAGCTTTCTCAAAATATCGCATGTTTTTGGTCGGAACGTTTAAGAGTGTTGAATCGTGAGGAAGGTAATAAATCGCCTTCTTCTCCCTTAACAACAAATTTCTAAGGACAATCTTAGTAGCTATGTTGATTAGCTCTGTTGACATACCCAGTAAATATTCTTGAAGACTCTAAAGAAATTTGATGATCATCATACTTTTTCATTAAATATATTGCGTGAAAAAAGGAGACATAATCTTTATGTAACACGAACTTTTTTCTGAAAAATTAGTTTTTTTATATGAAGTACACTTGAAATTTTTTAGCTACAGCAACCAAATTTTTGCATTCAACACAAAGGGACTTTTGAATTTTGGAAATAGCCTGACATTAGCGTCATTTATATAAAAAATAAAAGAATAAAGACCGACTTTAGTAATCCGATTAGGAGCCGTTCAAAAACTACGCCAAACTGCTGGGACGGCGAAAGGGGGGGGGGACACAGAATATGATATCACACATGAGAAATATCAACTCATCGTTTTAAGTCAAAAATGTAATTATTTGGTTCAAAATTGATGTATTTTGTCTCAAATTCGACTTTTCTGGTAGGAAATTAATCTTTTTAATAGACAAAACAAGCTACTTGGTTCAAAGTTGAACTAGTAAATTTGAAGTTTGTTTTATTTTTTTTGAAAATTCATTTTTTGAATAAAAAACTTGACTAATTCAGTTTTGTCTGAATTTGATCGCTTTTAGATGAAAATGCAATTATTAAATTGCCCATTGAAATTTCATTTTTTTCCGTTGAAAATTCAACTACTTGGTTGGAAATTGAAGAACTTTGTTAAACCTTAATTTCATTGTTTGAAGATTGAACTATTTTCTTAAAAATTTGTTTTTTATTAGTTTTACAATGAATTTTTTCAACTGAAAATTCAGATCTTCTATTTTTTGTTGCAAATTCATCTTTTTAAGTTGGAAATTTAACTATTTGTTTTAAAATTGATGTACTTTGTAGTAAATTCAACTTTTCTGGTAGCAAATTAACGTTTTCGATAGAAAAAACAAACTACTTGGTCGAAAGTTGAACTCCTGTGTTTGAAATTTTTTGTTTTTGTTTTGAAAATTCAGTTTTTTAATCAAAAATTTAACTAATTCATCTTTTTATATTTCGTCGTTTTTATTTGAAATGCAACATTTGAATTTTTCATCATATTTTTGCTTTAAAGGTTCAATTACTTAGTTGAAAATTAAATTAATTTCTGAAACCTTCATTTTATTGTTCAAAGATTTATAATTTTATTCAAAATTCGTTTTTTGTTTGTTTTAAAATTAATTTTCTCAACTGAAAATTTATATGTTTCATTTTTTGTTGAACCTTGATCGATTAAGGTTCAAAATTGAACTATTTGGTTCAAAATTGATGTATTGGTTGCAAATCAAGCCACTTTGTCAAAAAATCATTTTATTATTTAAAGATAGATCGTTTTGTCTGAACATGTAATTATTTTGCTGATAATTTGTTTTTTTGTTTGTTTTAAAATTAATTTTTTCGACTGAAAATTTATATATTTTATTTTTCGTTGAACCTTGATCGATCCAAGTTCAAAATTCAACTATTTGGTTCAAAATTTATGTATTTTGTTGTAAATTCGTCTTTTCTGGTAGAAAATTAACCTTCTGGGTTGGAAATTCAACCACTTGGTTGAAAACTAAACCGCTTCGTCAAAAAATCATTTTATTTTTATACCATTATATTTTCTTGAAAATTCGTTTCTTCATTACTTGAAAATTAATTTTTTCCAACTGAAAATTTAACTATTCTATTTTTGGTTGAAGATGATCCTTTTCTGTCTAAAATTCAACTGTTTGGTTGAAAATGATCCTTATCGTTAACAAATTATATTTTCTTGTTGAAAATTCACCTATTTTGTAGAAAATTAATCTTTTTGGCTTAAAAATTGAAAAGTTTTGTTGATCTTTTTCGATGAAAAGTATAACTGTTTGGTTAAAAATTAATCTCGTTTTTCGTTGAAGATTCAACTATTTTGTTGATAAATAGCTTTTTTTTTGTTGAATACAACTACTGTAGATAAAAAAAAATTCTGGTTGAAATATAAAATATTACATTTTTCGACGAGAATTCCTCCTTTTGTTTTATTTTGTCTGTTTTTTACTCGAAATTAAAATATTTTTCGTTGAAATATCAACGTCTCTTATATTCTTCGTTGAGAATTAATATTTTTTCATCGAAAATTTCACTGCTTGGTTGAAAGCTGAACTACTTTGTTAAAAATTCAATTTTTTTTGTTCTTGAAGATTTATCATTTTAGTTGAAAAATCAACCAGCTTGTTGAAAATTCACTTATTTTGTTAAAAATTAAACTATTGTGTAAAAAACTCGTCCCTTCCACTTGACAGTTGGTTATAATTTTGTTTAAGCTTCAACTATTTGGTTAAAAATTGAAGTTTTTTGTTAGAAAAGCGTCTTATATCAAATTTATTATAGTACCCTATACATTAATTTTATTAACAAGAATTTATTTCCTTATTTTCCTGAAAAATGACTCCATTTTTCCCCTGTTTTCAGATCATTTTGGGCAGTGAAGCCTGTTAAAATATTACGTTTATATCTTTTATGTTTTATTTCACGAGTTTATCAAATTTGTGACATCATCCTGGGGAGTAGAAGCCTCATGTGATGATCTGCGATGAACAATGGGAGGATTGGAAAAGTTTTTCAAAATAGCGTGACGTATTTTTTGAACGGCCCATAATGTTAGGTTTATTTCGATTTGATGATACGATATTAACACTGACTCTGCAGAGTCGCGTGACAGGAAAAGAGAACTTGACATCTGGGATTTTTTATTTTTAAATCTGAGTGTATGAAAAAGTTGACCACTTGGTTAGATTCTCCCACACATAATCAAGACTGATTCTTGGACTCTATCAATCTTGCAAGTGTATCATTGGTCATTGAAGAAAAAATTTGGCAAACACCCGCAGATCGTCCTTCCCTTCCATTTAGACTTAAACGACGACAGTTGACATATTTTAGCTCTCCGTGTCCTAGATTCACCAATACTAGACTAATATAATCTTACAAAATTAACCCTCTCGTCATTTACAAAGACACAATCTAAGTGCTTTGAATACATCATTCTGATGATCTGTAGCCATTCAATTTCTGTGCCAGAAAATAAATGCTCAAATGCAAAACACTTCGAACCTTAGGATGTCATGTAAATAAGAATTGAAGACATTCACTCTTGATCTATTATTTATTTTATCTACATTTCACTATTATATATTTTCTTTGCGCCTTTATGCACAACTACGCATTTCCGCAGTGGTGAACTTACTTTTCATTCGTGGTTAGTAATATTTTAAGCTACTATTTGAAGTTATCAGTATTGTTATCTATTTTTTAACTAAAATATATTCAACAAATTCAAATTCTATACATTTTTCAGTAACTTGTAGCTAACGATTTAATTTCAAATTCTGCAATTGCGCAGCACATGATGCTGCAAAAACTGAAGAAAAAACCTAATGTAAAAATCAAAAACAGATTGTATTCTCTGATGTCATGAATTACCGACCACGTCCTATCTATCATTTGCCGTCTTCTTATTTTTAAACAAACTAAAATATCCCATTGCAGATTTGGAAAATGGAAGAAAATACATCAACCCACCGCTTTCTGGTC
This sequence comes from Andricus quercusramuli, assembly GCA_932178445.1. NCBI lineage: Eukaryota > Metazoa > Arthropoda > Insecta > Hymenoptera > Cynipidae > Andricus > Andricus quercusramuli. Next base: position 663,484 of record CAKNXH010000506.1, on the reverse strand, counting down.
CGTTCAAGTTTATATTTAAAAAAAGATGTTTTTTTTAGATATCTTTCATAAGCTCCTCATTAAAGGCAGATGGCGTTTTTGTCTTTTTGAACGACGCCTGTAAGATGATCATGCAAAATTTATGTAAAAAATAAATACATCGGTGAGCTGATATATTTTCTTAAATTCAACAATATTTCAACTTCACACTTTATTTAGTTAATAAATACGTAGTATGTAGGCTTACCGAAAATATTTGCGTTGCGCTCACCGAATTTCGGTGAACCTAAACACGGCCTTATAAATAAGAATTTGGAAGAAAATACATGGGGAAACACTGCAATTTATGACGACATAGAATTATTTAAGCCTAATCCTGGAATATTGCGAGAGCCTTTTCCGGGATTTTAACCAGCTCACGTAGCAGCCAGAGGAGTTGACGTCATAGGGCGGTTTATGACGTCAGCTTTCCTGAAACCAAGCAGAGGAAAATTAAGAAGCACTTTTATGTAATATTTCGTACTAATTATGTTTTAAATAGCAATTCTGTTGTTAGGGTAAGAATAATTGTATTGCTAAAAATTATATTAATATAATTTATCTATATTATTATAATTAATTTATTATTCAATGGCTTCAAATTTAATAATTCAGTTATTATAAAAATTATTCAAAGCCGTAACTCATTTTAGGTGTCACAATTAGATAAGAACGAATAAAAGACAACTTTTCATTTGTTATTACTACTTTTTCAAATGTTCTTTTTCAGTCCCCGCTATCTTACGTTATTTTTACAGAGTATATTTTTCCGTGAATTTACTTCGGGGTTATTTAAAAACAACATTTGGATGGTGGGGGGAGGGGGTCGTATACAATCTTACTGTCTCTTATGAATTAAAAACGTAGTTTAACTATCAACCATGCAGAAGATTTTTTTTATTTTGAATCAAAAATAGTTCAAATGAAATGACAAAAAGACAAATTTTCAACAAAGACTTGAATTTTCAATTAAAAACGATTTTTTAGTCAATAAAGAGAAAAGATTTCATCCAAAATGTTAAATTTCCAAACCAAAGACAGGAATTTTCTACAAAACAGTTGAGTTTTCAACCAAATAATTGGATTATCAACCAAAAAGATAAATTTTTGATCAAAACGATCAATTTTCTACTGAACAAGAAGAATTTTCAACAAAATACATAACTTATTAACCAAATAGTTGAATTTTCAACCAAAAAGGTTACTTTTTTTTTACAAAAACTACTAATTGTGTACAAAATACGTACTTTTTTGGGTGAATAGTTGAATTTACAACCAATTTCATAAACTTCTCAACAAATAGTTAATTTTTTCAACTCATAATTATAAATTTTGAAACCCAATTCATAGAAAAAAAATTCTACAAAAAAGTTGAATTTTCTGCCAATTTGTTGAATTTTTAGGCCAAAAAGATGAATTTGCGACCAAACACTTGAATTTTCAACAAAAATGTTAATTTCCAACCAAACAGTTGTATTTTCATCAAAATACACTCCCAGGTCCCATATAAGCCGGTCCGGTTTTTTGAATTCCTAGAATTGCTGGCCAAAGTCAAAGGCCAAATCGATCAGGGAAAATGTCACATATTTGTTGCAAATTCGATGGTCTTTACCTTGATAAATTTTGCAAACAGATTGGTCGTTTCTAACTTGGAATATGGTTCACAGAGTGAATCTATCATCGATTTTTTTAATTAATATTTTGAATACCAATTCATAAAAAAATGTACAATAGAATTTTCAAGTTTAGCAGGCCAAAATGCATTAGAAAAATATAGCGGCACTAAATCTAAGAAATTATTGTAAACCAGTTTTGTCAGTCAACAAAATTAATTTTAAACCAAAAAACGAATTTCTAACTAAGCAGTTTAATTTTCAACGTAAGATATGAATTTTCAACTAAAACTATAAACCTCTAAACAGAAAAATCAATTTTCTCGAAGGCAGTTCAACCTCCAATCAATGAGATGAATTTTTAACATAAAAATATGAATTTTCAACAAAATTTTGAATCCGAAAAAATTGAATCTAACCAAAAACTACGAGTTTTTAATAAAATACTTGAATGCTCAACTAATGCAGAATTTTTCACAAAAAAAAAAAGTTGCATTTTTAATAAAAAAATTAATTCTCCACGGAAAAAGACGAATTGGCAACAAAACTCATAAATTTATTATCCACCAAGCAAGTTAAATTTAAAAATAAATACATAAATTTTCAATCAATGATGAAACTTGAAGTAAAAAAGTAAATTTTCTAACAAAATGGTTCAACTTTCGATCAACCAGCTGCGTTGCTACCAAGTTGTTTAATTTTCGAGTCAAAGAGACGAATTTTTAACAAAACAATTGAATTTTCCACCAAAAAGAATGACTGTTATTTATGATAAATTGAATGGAATTTTGATAATTTATAAACTAAAGAATAACAGTTTAAACAAGCACTGACATTTATTTTTAGTACTTTTCAAAATATTATGATAGAAAACTGTACGTTTTCAAAACTAAATACTTACTGTCATTAACTCATTTTATTTTCAAAGTTTATTAAATCTTTATAAGATTTTGGGTTGGGGTGGGGGGTCGGAGCAAATCTTAGGGTATCTTAATTGGAGTGGGATTTGAAAATTTCAGAAAGACACCCCCCGTAATTTCCGGATGACTCATCATTTCTTTATTCATTTATTATTGTTCCGTGAATTTATGATTATGCCATTTAATATTAATACTAATATTAGAGGACTCTTTATTTAACATTATATTTTGCAACAGTAGATAACTAATAGTCGATAATCAAAAAATTGCGAAAAATTTCGCTGTCAACATTGGTAGGTCTGCGACTGTCTCGCAGTCGTTTCAAGTGAAAGGTTGTGTTTGTTTATTTTGATTCGATGATGTTCTCAAATTCATGTTTTTGTAAGTAATAAGACAAAAATGTAGTGTACATTTGTAGATATTGAAAAGCATAGAAATATTAGTTGTGTTACGGATTCACTCGGAAAAGATGTCATTTTTAGGAATGAGATATACGCAAATTCTGTACTTTTCTGTCATCAAAATTCAGGTTAAATGGTATGAAGATTAAAAATCTCGTGCCAATTTGAGAAATTTCAGCTATGATGATTTTTGTGGACTAATGATAGTTTCAGCTATTATTTACTCAATACACTGATTTTTATTGTAAGTATAAGCTAATGATAAATTCTATTTATCGAGAATTGAGTATTCTGTCATGCCCAGGATCTATACTGGAACGATTTTCTATTGATGGATAGAGTTGTCAAAATCGTGTATTTCAAAAACAAAAATTTTTCTTCATTCTTGAAAACTAATACAGCTGGATGCTGTTACATTTTTTTCTATCTGCTGTAGGTGATTTCCCCTGCATTTATCCTCAAGTCCGAAAACCCCAACAGCAACAACGAGCATCAATAATGTATATTATGAGATCTACTGCCAAGAACAATTACTTACTCATTCATATTGCCACTACAGAGGCTTCCAACAATTGAATCATTGTTTATACAGATGAATCATGTCTTTTGCTATGTCTCGTTAACTTCCTAGTGAGAAAATAACTGATTTGTTTTTACAACGGAAGCATTGTTCATGGTCGTTTCTAGCAATGGGACACAAAATGCAATGCAGAAATGTATGCTTTGGCATAGAAAATGCTTATTTTCTTATTTGGGATGGTAGGAATTTACTACTACACAGTGGTCAGACACAGGAATTTACTGTTCATAATCCTCTACAGGCTCTATTTCTTGATGGAATTTCAATTTTTTGTTACAGATTTTCATAATTAATTGCTCAAGTTCCTCAAACTCTTTGATTTTTCATTTAAATTAGTCATTTTTAGATTATTGCTTGTTATGTCAACGAAATTGCTTGAATAAACTCGCTATTAATTATAATGAATGCGCATACCCGTATATTTGAATGGTGGCAGTACAGAACTAGATAAACAACATTTTTATTGAAAATGGGTTTGTTACGTAGTTATAATGTTTTCAACGTTGTAGAATTGGTATTTCTTTATATCGTTGTTATTTAATGACAAAAATCTTGTCTTATTTTTTCGGATTCTTAGCAAAAAATCTCTGTCATACTGTGATATCGCGATCCTTAATTTTGATTTTCTCGGAGCAGTACATTTTTTTGGATCAAATATTTTTTTATTCTAATTCCACATCTCCATATCTCGAGAGCGGGCTTTTATGTTTGCAAATAATTAGAAATAATATTTTTAATCGTTATCTGAAGCAGATTTTAAAAATCCATGAAATTTTGATCTGAAAATTAACGGTCGATTTTCTCAGAATTGGCTAACTTTCCCATGTGGAAAAATCTTTTGGCGCTGGCTCGGTCAACGTTTTTTTCGGCTAACCCCTGGTCAGACCGTTTGCTCAGCCGCTAGTTATAGACTGGTCAGCCACTAGTTATTAAGCTGATCAGTGCCAAATCTGGACCATATTAGACTGCCAAGATGACATGAAAAAAGGTCTTGTTTTGATCCTGTAAATTTCCTATTGTCATTTTGAATTTTGTTCATTTTGAAAACCATTTAAATTTTTTGAAATATGTCTATAGAAAAAGATGCTGATCGAACTTAGAACTTTTTTTGTTCTTTGATATCTAATCAGCGCCAGTCCTGGGCCTAACCAGTCTTTCCAGACAGAACATAGAATTTTTTTTCTTTATCCGCTGATTAGCGCCAGTCCTGGGCCAGACCTGACCTTCCAGGCCGAACTTAGACCTTTTATTGATCTTGGATAGCTGAGCAGCGCCAGTACAGGCCTAGACAAGACCTTCCAGACTAGACGATCTAAATAAAGTCAGACTTCGGCAAGATTAGCGCCAGAAATGGGCCAGACTAGATCCTCCAGACTAAACAGTCTAGATAAAGCCAGACATGGGCTGCATTGGACACAAGACTGCCATGACATTTTTTCCCCCATGGGTTTTTACATTGAACTGTTTTTTCGGTATTAAGATACTTAATAGTCCCGGAATATGTTTTTTTTTTCATTTCAACTGAAAATTTAATTTTTCATCGCAATCCACAGTCAAGGCTGATTAAATTTTAGATTAGTGCCACTTTGAGATTGTCAACTTGCACATCCATTTTCTTGAAACTAGATTATTTTTTCAATCAAACGTTTTTGGCCTCAATACAGCAACGCTTCAGCTTGCGCTCCCTGAAAAATTTCATTTTGTTTGTTATCTGGTTCTGTATGTACTGCCATCCTTCACTCAAGAAACATTAATAATAATTAATTGAATGTACATGCTAACTGTTACAAACAATTTATTTAAACTAATTCTCCAGTATACAACAAATTATCTTGTCCTAAAATCGTTGTAATTTATTATCAAAATGGTGTCAGTAACGAAAAATTTTCATAATTTGAAACCTTATAAACAACTTATAAAGATATAAACAATTTTCAACTATTCAAGTTTCATGGGCAGACCAATTGACATATTAAAAAAAGTTAATGATGGGATGAGAACATTCAATTAGACGAACATTTTTCATGAAAAAAAAATGTAAACTTTCGTTTGTTTAAAAATGTGAGTCACACTGAATTACGCACTAAATTATACTACATGACAAATAGAGTTGAGAAAAAAATGGTGTAACACATGTATTTATAACATTTTTTAACAAAGATATAGTTTACACGAAAATTGTTTGATAAATCGAACATCTACATTAGTTTTCATGAAATATCGTCTTTTAATGAAATGTTCTCATCACAACATTAAATTTTCTACTATTTTAATTGATCTGAACATGGGACGTAATAGGTAAGAGAAGAAATCAAAACGGTTTGAAGAATTTGTTTGAATACACGGAATAAAAATAATATAAGCTGTTTATCGATACCAGAAGATTATTTATCTCATTGACAAAACATTACTGAAATATATGATTGTATTTTTATTTTAGAGAGCTTCGCATCTCATGACGTGATATTTTGTTTTCTTTAATTTATGAAAATTTTGTTTCTATAAATTGAGAAAACATTGGTTTCAAACTTCAGATAAACAAATTTTCGAAGCCAGCTTAGTATTGCAACAATTCAGATTACTCATATTAAAAAAAAACATTTTAGTAGAACATTAATTTCGCACATCTACAAAATGTAAAGATTCCAAATTCGTTATCAAGGCATTCTTTTGGTTCCATAATGCCTTCACATCGAATTGTTTTTCATAATTTAAACAAAAAATTCGACAGGTACTCAAAAATGTCAAAATAATATTTTAGTAGAAAAGTTTTACAAAAAATACCTCTTGATATTTTGTAATATATTAATTGCTTCGGTCACGAGATAGAAAAAATAATAATAGAAAAATAACAACAAAAATATGGTGAAAGAAGTGGAGCTTTCCAGGAAATCTACTTGATTTTTTTTCATCGAACTTCGAAAACATGAAAAGCATTTTTAAAATAATTTTTCATTTTTTTGTTGTAAACGATGCAAGATTATCGAAATATTTTTTAATATTTATTAAATATTAACATCTATTTCTAAGAAAAAACCAACATTTAATGGGGATGTTTTGTCATTCTTCTAAATTGTCTTATTTTTTCTTTGATCAATTGAAAGAGCAAGAATTCTCATGATGAAGAAAAACAGAAAATCCCTAATATGTACGTTCATTCGGAAAACACTGCATTTTGAAAAAAAAAATTATATCAATTTTCGAGAAATCACATGTAATGTTTCAATGATTGTAGGAACTCAAAGAAAAATTTGTTCATATAACTGTCAAATACGCGTTCCTTTATTTTCAACACAGAATGATATATACAAACACCAAATCATTCTGACACTCTAAGCTGGACCTCTCTGCCTAACTTGAAATCGAAGTGGTCTAGTATGCTGTGCAACTCTTTTGTAAGGCAGTACAAGATTTTTAATTTCTTAATATTTGAAAATTTGTGCAGACAAACAAAAGTACAATTTTCCAGACATTGGAGTAAATAATGTTATTTTTCTTCATATTTCATTTAATAGCTCTATACTACATTTTTTTACAACAATTGGTAAAACAACACATGATTCCGGAAATCTTTCAGATCCATGCAATAATTTCCGCAATCCGCTAAGACTTTTTTCTGATGATTTTTCCCTCACCAAAGACAAGGGACGCTAATTTTTTACTTCTACTTTGGTTATCATTACAGGGGTTTTCAGTACTGGGGAGCTACTACATTTCTCATCAGGGATTTTGATTGAAACTACATTTATAACAAATTAAAGCTTTCATCTATCAAATTAGCTTACAGAAGGTTAATTGAATTAATTGGACTTTAAGAATAACGTAAAATGTGGCCAAGCGGCGCATACTTAATTCTGTATTTAAAACAGGATCTTGCTTCTTCTTGGTTTTTCAATCAAAGTTTAACAATTTTAGCTGCAAATCTTTATATTTTTTACGCGCCGTTTTCCCCCACACACGCCGCTAAGTCTCAGTTTACGGTAACAATATTGAATCTAGAATTTGAGGTCAAAAAGAAAAAATTGTTAGTCTTTTTTCTGGACTTCCAAGGAACTTCCTCCAAGCTTGAGATTTAGAACATAACATTTTTCTTCCTGTCGCGAAAGCCAAGATAAATCCGTGTTTTTTATAAAGCTTCTCCGAAATCATGCTTGCCACTTTCTGAATTCTGCGTGTAGGTAAAGTGAATTATGACACGTCGCCGATCAGCAGAGACATGTTGTCTGGGATGTTTTCCCAGAAAGTTATAAAGTTCGCCTCACACCGTGAAGACAATAGCAGCGGCGGACTGGGGACCCTCTATCAGCGTGGAATGGAACTTTTCAAAATATAAATAGATTTTCCTCTAAATGTACCGCTGATTATATCTTAATTCTCGATAGGATTCTTCTAGAAATACCATTTCTTCGAAAAAATATGCGCACTGTGCGGGCATATTTTTATCGCGCACCGCTTCGCGCCATGATTGAGAATGCCTAGGGCGCGCAGTTACGCTGTCGCGCTTCGCGCTCGTTGTCGTACGCTCAATGCGTACATTTCAACTACATTTTTTCAAATACCCTAAATATTGTAACTTAAATAGAAAATTGCGACTTAAACCCCTGAGGAACAACAGTCATAAATTTGAACTGGAATTGTTTTTAAAGAAGGTTCTCAAAGCACCGGCGCGGCGGCTTTGACGATTACATGCTCATTGCGACACTCGCGCTCGATAATTAGGTGATAGAGTTAGTTCTCTTTCAAAAATAAAACTGTTTACACCAATAAATTTATCAGCATATAAGAACTAGGTATGTTTTTCAATATACTTTTAATGAGAAAACACAATTTTTTTTCTTTTACGCTAAATAGAGACATTGAGCCGTAGGCTTTGATTCCGTTTGTTCTAACTTCAGTTTTAAGACAACTCTACGATTAGACAACTTTACGATACTATTTTCAATTTGTGTTTGATTGAAAAATTTCATTCAGATAATTTGCCAATCTTGTTAAAATTTATTAACATCATGCTCATGTTTATTCATGATTATCATGCTGTTTTCTCTACTTTTTGTCCCATGAAAGCAAAGGAACTCTGATACACCTCGGCAGACAACTTTTTGAACAAAATTAGTTGTTTGAAAAACACGAGAAGGATGAAGGTTAAAAATGAACTTTTAACTCACAGATCTCTTAAACACAAAACTTACATATTCTTGAAAAATTTCTAACTATTCGAATTTTGGTCTAATTGAAAAATTTCATAAGAATAGTTTCGAAATATAATCTATATCTGGTAGAAATTTAGATATATATATTTCTTCATCTATCAAAAAAATGTTGTTTGTTTTTTACAATTTTTGAGTTTTTCCTTCGTGTACTAGAATCTTTGACAAAAATTCCTGAAACTCAAAAATATTTTGTTCCAAATTTTGAAAGAGCTCAACTTTTTGAATTTGCGTCTAATCGAAAAGCTAACTTGGATATTTTGGAAATATATTTGATATCTAGAAAATATTTTCAATGAAATTTCTTACCCTACCAAAAAATATTTTTTGTCTATTTTTTTATTTTAGTCGAAAATATCTGGTTAACGAACTAACCTTCCCCTTGGTTCCTTTAACAAGTTTATTGAAGGCTGACTCAATTGCCGAGAAAATGGTATGATTTTCGGTCTCTATGAGCGACGAACCGTACAGATCCGTTAGAAACAAAAACAACAACAAAAAAACAAAAAAGAGATCGAAAATTTGGACGACTAAATTACACTCTAATGAATGAGAATGTAAAAATTACTTTTGGGGGAGTTGAGATATTTAGGACTGCGCCTAGCGGAAGGGTCACGCTCACGGGTTGGTGGCCACCCCGTATACTCAAGCCAGGCCGCCGCTGGACAACATAAGTGATTAATTGTATTGTTTTTGTGTGTGACGATTATGTTTGTGAATTACATTTTTAGATAGACGGGTCGACGGCATCGTTTAGCTTCGACGGAAAAGAATCGTCAGAGAATGATGCGTTCATTTGTTTCTTTTCCTCCAAGGCTTCAAGTTTTATTACCTAGATCACATAGGGGAAACGCTGAGAAGGTCCATTAACCCATTTGTTATCTACGATACCAACGCAGTTCTTTCAATAAATGAACTTTAGTTTCATGCTTACGTTGTTTTATGGATTGTTTGCTTACAAAAATATAACTGCGTCAGACTCTTTAGCTTACTGGCCCAGTACTGATCAAACTTCTAATGATAACACCATGCTCTGTATTGGCACACTACTGGTCAACAACTGGCGTCATTCCAAAGCAGTAATGTGAATAGTAATATGCCAGTACCGGCTCAGTACTGACTCACTCAATTTTGAAGTACCTGCTTGGTACTATTCATTATGATGCCAGTAGTAGCACTAGTCTGGTATAGCGTCAGTTATTGTCCAGTAGTATGTAGCAGAGAGGATATTTATCACTAGAGGTTACCAGTATTCGGCCAGTACTAAAAATTTCTCCAGGATTTTTGGATTTTCTGAAACGATATAGAAGAATTTTTTATCTCAAGTGGAGCAAGTTATTTTCTCCTTTTTTTAGACGTTTATACAATTGTTTATAGGTGACTAAATTTGTCTCTATCGCGGAAATTTCAGTTTTGATGAATCCCACCAATTTAGAACTCACGGAAGACAAACTCATATCATCTGTTCTTTTTTAATCGTACAAAACCTATTACTCAGAACAAAATAATTTTAAGTGACAAGTTGTCTGTTTGTAAACATGTTTTCCCTAAGTTATTGCATTTTTATTATTTTTACTATTTTTACTTTTATTTTATAGAAATCACTGGGCAGAAATTACGTGACAGATTATGTGAAAGACATTCGGGTTTTTTTTTACTTTGGTAAATGAATATAATGTTGTGAATATTTCAAATGACTGAAAATTCACGAAGAATAAAAGTTTCGAAATAAAAAATTCCCGAAATTATGAAATTGTCGACAATTTAAAATTCCCGTAGAATGAAATTCCCGACAGTCTATAATATTACCCAATTTTAAAATTCTCGATGATAGATAATTCTCTAAATAGAAAGAAACTAAGAATAGGTTTTCCTAATATAAAGATGTATTAACGTTTTTACGATTCTTTTTATATATGAAGGATAGGAATCTGGAGTTTTAATTTCAGCTCAAATTTTTATTTTTAATTCGCCATAAGTATACAGTTTTGCCAAAATATCATTAATATTTTATGTTTATCCACTTGCCAATTATTTTTTACAGTAAAAAAAAACTTGATCATTGTTTATGAGAATAATACAGATTTATTTTCAACCTGATTCGAACGATTACTTCGGAGAAAATCAAAGACGTCAGTCGGTCTTCGTCGAATTAACTGGTTACATAAGATTGAGAAACGGAATATTTAAATGTTACCGGAGATCGCCAAATTTATTACGAGATTTTTTCTTCAGAATATTTTTACATTCTTATCAGAGAAGGCATTAAATTTATATAAAATTTGCCCCCCCCCCCCACCCGTTTTTGTCAAATGTCCACGTTTTGAAACCCTTTGAACCCGAAGAACAGGTTTTCACGAATGTGTCTGTTTGTCTGTCCTTCTGTATTTATGTCCATATGTCTGTCTGAACGTCTGTCTGACTGTGTATCTATATGTATGTATGCCTGTAGGTCTGCCTGTATGTATGTTTGCATGTCTGTCTGTGAGCACGATACAACTTGTAAGAATTAATCTATTAGATTGGCTTTTGGTACATTCTTTTAGTGTCCGAAACTGAAGGTCAAGTTCGTTAGCCAGCTATTTTGGATGAAAATTCGAAAAGATAGCGCTCGATAATATATTTATCTCGCGCTTCGCGCTCGATAATGCATTTACCGCGCGCTGCGTGCTCGTTCTTTGTACTTTCTCCACATTTGTGCACAGACCTTTTAAAATTACACGTCAAAGACATCGACAACTGTCATTTAGTGATTGTGAATTCTCTTTTGTTGAAGCTCCATCGGCTTTAACGAACACATTCTCATCGCGTATCTCGTGCTTCGCACTCGATTTAGTACAAAGTGCGAACTTTTCTACATTGAGTTCAACTCTATTATATCAAATGTATATGCCATTTATTTCTGTACCTTTGTTTGGGACCGCTTATTCAGATATTGCAAAATAAAGCAAAAATTTTATTCTTCATGATTACTGTAATATTTGTACTTCATTTTGTAATAATTTTCATTCTCGGCTACCCTACAAAATGTATAATTTAAATAAATTTATATTAATTCAATTCATAATATGCATTAATATTAAAACAAATGTATTTTTACTGACTTGCTTTATGATTAAAAAAAGTGCGCATCCTATAGAGAAAAACAATTTTGTTAATCAATATTTTATTGCACCTTCTGTCGTTTTTCTAAAAGAAATTAATTTGTTTATTTTCAATGTTTTTTTATACGAGTTGAACAAAAAATACGCATGTTACCAAAAAATAATTACTAAAAAATTTGTAGATCTTTCTTGAGTGAATAACTTTTGTCTATTAATCTTTTTTTGTTACCTTGTGTCGTCTTTCACAATTTGAAAGAAAATTATGTTATTTTTTACGATGAAAACAGAAACTATGCAAACTATCGAAAAGTGATCATTAAAAAATTTGTAGGCCTTTTTTTGGGTGGATAATTTTTGTATATTCATGATTTTTCGCAGCTTGTGTCGTTTAAAAAAAGAAATTTTTCTATGTTGCTTTTTATGAATAAAACAAAGCTACACGTCCTATCGAAAAGTGATCGATAACAAATTTGTATCGTTCTTCTGGGTGAATAAATTTTGTATGTTTTTTTTCGTACCTTCTTTCATTTTTCCACAATTTTTTTCTAATTTTCAATGTTTTTCACGATTAAAACCAAAACTGCGCATCCTATCAAAAAGTGATTGGAGACAAATTTTTAGATTGTTTTTGGGTGCATAATTTTTATCAGTTCATCATATTTTTTCGTAGCTTGTGTCATTTGTCCAAATATTTGATTTTTAAATTTTCAATGTTGTTTTTCAGTGAATGTAACAAAAAATACGCGTCTTCTCGGAAAGTAATTAATGAAAAATGTATAGATCTTTTTGGGCGAACTATTTTTGTCTCCTCATCTTTTTTCGTATCTTGCATATTTTTACCGCAAAATGAAATTTTCTAATCTTCGTTATATTTTATGCGATCAAATTTTGATTTTCCGATTTTTTAAGAAAATTCAAAAGTTTGTTATGAAAATCGTGTAGAATTCTCAAGCGCGAAGCGCGAGATCGAACGGACGCGTACCCTAGCGCGCTCAAGTTGGCGAGCGAAGCGAGCCGTGCGCGGACCGCGATGAGTATGTGCCTGCGCAGCTGACAGGTTTTTTTGTTATGAAACAATTTTTACATTCTTAGTCAATCACAATCTAGTCATCAACAATCTAGTCGAAATTACTTTTTCAAGCTATTAAAAAAGTGAATGATTCTAATGCGATTTAGATTGTTTCCTCATTTTCAATTGTTTTCCATTTGAGTATATTGAAAACAAAGGCGAATCAGGCTTTCAAATCCAAAATATACCTGTTTCTTGTTTTACACGACAGTATAGAAAACACTGAAATTTTTTTTTAAATATTTAAAATCATTCAATTTGAAGAAATAGTATTATATAATCCATTCCAATTTCATAGTACTCGAAGCTCGGACCGTTCAAAATGGAAAGCAGTTGGACATTTTTTGTGGAAAATTTCGAATTTCAAAATAACTAAATTTAAAGAAATTCTATTTCATATGTGTTAGCGATTATGGGTTTTAGCCTGGTCGTGATCAGATCTACATTTCTCGCTGCATTAGAATTATTCGAAAAACCACTCCAGGCAATAAATCAACTTCTAATTCAGAAAGAAATAGATTTCATAACGTCTGACTCCTTCTGGAGACGGCGAGTAAAAGCGAGCAATCAGTTATTGGCTTCAAATCTAAGGCTTCGTATTGTGTCTTGGAAGTAGTTTCGGAAAATTTTCTGTCACCATTCTTTTCCTTCCGACGATTCTATTGTGCTTTATGATGTATACCGATCGCACGTGTTTTAAACGTGATCTGCCTGAGCCAAGACTGCTCAAAACTTTCCTATACTCTGCGGGGGGTATCGGAGTTGGCAGAGTGATTGAGCTTTTACAATCTCATCCTAGGCATTTTTCATTTGGCAGATTTTATAAACAATAATACGTTCTCTTTATTTTTTTTAAACCCAGGAAGTTAAAATGGTTAGGGCATGAATAGCTTAGTCAGTAGAGCCGCAAAATAAATGCGAACTCTTGGGTCAAATATTTTTTGTTCAAAAAATGTCATGAAAAATGGGGTCAATTAACAGTTCGGAATATTTTCTTCATATTTTATTTAAAAAATGGAAAGGTTCAAAGCTTTTATACTGGTTGAAAATAAATTCGGGACTATTATAGAACTTGGAACTACTTCCGGATTCAGTGCTTAGAACTCGTAATGACTGCGTCTCTCTTTGACGTTAACCACTTCAATGGAGCTTATGCTATAAACCGAAACAAATACCGCGGATTCAAAACAGAAAACGCAATAATTTTTATAACTCTGTTGTAATTTAATGATCATATTGCGCATTTCACATCAAAGCAACTTCATTCAATTATATTTAGATTTAAGAATCTAAAACGCCAGGAGTTTTTATAGAAACATACGATCATTATTGACTTATTAATAGTTGCTTTGGCTGGAAAAAGTGTATTTTTACACAGAAAGTATCACTTTGCCCTTGTAATTTTTTATAAATGTTAAAATCCCATGGTCCTTCAATCGGATCGTTATAAGTATTTTTCGATAGATGGTAGGGGAGAGTCGTTCATATAGCTGCATGGGCATTATGAATGATGGGCCATGCAAAAACTGCCACACATTGCCAGGGGGAGGGGGTATCAGATTTTGTGACGTAGAGGGGGTTAACGTCAAATGTATCATCACACATGGAAAATATAAATCTAAATTCAATTTTGTTGAAAAGCTGGGTAAAATAGATATTAGAGATTTTATTGTAGTACACTTCAATCCTCTATTCCCCTTTTCAAAGATTTTTGAAGAATTTCTCTTTTTTCCCTGTTCTCAAGAAAATGTAATTTTTATCGCTTTTTGGATTAAATTCGAACTGAATTAATATAACTACCATCTGATTGATGATTTAACTATTTTGTTGGTTTTTTTTCTTTTTGTTTTTTTTTTATTTTTCGTTATTGGTCTCAAGTTATAAGCTGATGGCTAGATCCAATTATTATTTTTTTATCTCTTCAATTACTATTTCTTCTAGTTGAAAAATAACTTTCTCAACTGAAAATTTAACTAATAAATTTTTTGCTGAGATTAAATCGTTTTTGGTTGAAAATTCAACTATTCGATTTTTCATTGGGAATTCTTCTTTTGTTGACAATTCAACTACGTGCGTTAAACTTGATCTACTTTGTTAAAAATTTATTTTATCAGATGAATATTGAAGTATTTTGTTGAAAATTCACCTTTCATGATTTCAAGGCAATTTTTAAAACTAAATATTCAACTATTCTATTTCTAGTTGGAAGTTCAACTACTTTGGTGAACATTTATTTTATTAATAATAGATTTAATACTTTCTTATATATGTAATCTCTACGATGCCTGTGATTGGCCAGAGCGCCCCATGGTGGGGACTGCTTGAACTTGATTGGCCAATAAGTCCCTATTGATGTTATTAGGGTGTTTTAAGATTTCGATTGCTTCTCTATCTTTTCTTGGGAAAATATTGTACGTCTTTGCGATGACGATTGTTTTGTCAAATAAAATGCTATGTCCTGTTTCGATATGATGCTCAGCTACTGCTGATTGCGTGAAATGTTTTAGCTTGACTTTACTCTCATGTTCTTTTACACGTTGACTTACCGCCCTCCCGGTTTCTCCAATATAGACTTTGCCACAAGAACAAGGGATTTTATATACTCCCGGATCACTGAAAGGTTCCTTTTTATCTTTAGGATTGTTTAGAAGTTGTCCTATTTTTGCAGGTGGCTTAAATATAGTTTGGATATTGTGTTTGTTCAGAATTCTTCCTATTTGTTCTGTGATACCTTGAATGTAGGGTACGATGGTAGTAGTTTTTCAAGAACCCTGAAGATGAAGAGGAACCTTTCAGTGATCAGTGATGAATAACATCAATAGGGACAATGGATATAATACCAATCCGATTTGGCTTTCCGTCCTCCCGCGTTTTAAAAAAAAGACTTGATTGGCCAATCAAGTTCAAGCAGTCCCTACCATGGGGCGCTCTGGCCAAACACAGGCATCGTAGAGAATAAATATATAAGAACAACATAACCTGAAACTTCAGTTTCAGGTCAACCCTGAATAAGTGAATTGCAATGTTCACGAAACGTCGGCAACATTCATAGTTTCGCACACGATTGAAACCTGACAAATCATTAAAATTTAAATTTATTATATTTATTTTATGGTTTGAAGATTGAACTATTTTGATGAAAATTCATTCTTATTTGATTGAAAATTAAGTTTTAACAGAAAATTCAACTATTCCATTATTGCGTGAAAATTGATTGTTTTTAGTCAAAAATTCTAAAATTTCGTTGAAAATTGATAAACAATTTATTTGATTAATTAGATATGAATCTGATAAAAAATTCAACTATTTTATTGAAAATACGTTTTTTTTTGTTGAAAATTAATTTTGTTAACTGAAAGTTTTACTTTTCTATTATTGGTTTAAAATTGATTGTTTTTAGTTAAAAATTGGACAATTTACTCGAAAATGTATTTCGTTGTAAATTCGTATTTTTTTTGCATAAAATCAATCTTCTTCATTTAGAATGCAACCACGTGGTTAAAAGTTGAACTACTTTGTTAGGATTACTTTTTTCAATTAAGGATACATCTCTTTGGTCCAAAATTAAACTATTTTGTTGAAAATTCGTTTTTTATTTTTGTTTAAAAATGAATCTTTTTGGTTAAGGATTCAATTTTTTTGTTAAGAATTCGTATTTTTTGGTAGAATTCAACTGCTTTATTGAAAATACGTATTTTTTTTATTAAAAAGACACCTTTTTTTAATTAAAAATTCATATTTTTGGTAGTAAAAATCTAGGTTGAAAATTTATCTTTCTTGTTTAAAAATGTAACTATCTTCTAAAAGAGTGATCTAAAAATTACTTATTTTCTTTATTGGAATTTCAGCTAATTGGTTGAAAATTCAGCTTTTAGGGTTTAAAAGTCAACTGTTTAAAAAAAAGTGAAAATTTACCTCTATGTTATAAAATTAATCTTCTTTGTTGGACAACTCGACTATTTTGTCGAAAATGCAATATATTTCGTCTTTATATCTTAAGTGTTCCATATTGAATTTGATATATCACTGATGCATTAGTTTCATTTAAAATATTTAATTTCCTTATTATTCCACTAGGTTCGTAAAAAATTACCCTATTTCCCTAATTCTGTTAAAATATTATTTGTATGTTTCTTTTTCTTTTTATATATTTTAGGCACATATTTTAGACACTGGGGGAGCCGGGGGGGGGGGATTGGTATTTGTGACGTTACCCTGGGGGGTGTAAGATTTCTGTGATGATATGTGACGAAGAAGGACTTTACCTAGAGTCGATGTTGTGTAGAATTTAAATTAAATTTTTTTTGTATTAAAATAATAAAAAACTGAAGTATCAATATTACTTTTTCAAAGGTACCTCTTCTTACAGACTGATTTTTTTATAAATCATTATTCTGAAATATAATGTGAAAATGGCTTTTCTTCTTTAAATTGTAATAACTTTTCACGTCGTTTTCGTTAGTCGTCAACATTTCTCAGAGCTGCGCATTTTTTCTTAGAATTTTGGGAAGGAAATAAGAGTTTTCCAGTATTACAAAGCTGATCCCACGAAGTAATCAAGTTTTATTTCGCTCAAGTGTTCTTTACGTGTGTATTTGAAGTTTCGAATGGATCAGTAAATATGGCTTTGGTGCATTTTTATTTTTACAAAATGCGGGGAAAGAAGCCTTGCGAGAGAAAAAAAAACACGTTGATTATTCCACGGAACTAGCTTCGTCTTCTCAATTTATATAATTATTTTGTCTAAGGGGATGTTATTCCTAAGAAAAACTTTCTGCTTCTGATATTTCTTAGAATAAATCTATAGATTTTTATGTAATAAAATGTAACTAAATTAAAAGCGAGTTTAACAGCATGAGCATATAGCCCCACGAAAAAATGTCATCTTAGTTTTCATGCCCCCCCCCCCCCCCAATTATTTAAACTTTTATTAAATGAAGTTGTCCCTTTTTTGCCATTGTTGGCATTTTTTACATTTATACAAGTTTAATTATTTGAAATTAAAAAAAAAACGATTATTGTGTGTTGAGAATGTGATGAAAATGAATAGTATCAGTGCCTTTTAATCTAATAAATATTGTCTCACGTATTTTTTACATAAAAATATATAATCAACAGTAGTACAAAATTGTCGTATTTCACAGTATCTATTAAAAAAAATATTAAAGAAAAGTAAGGATTATATTTTTGATAATTGCTGGAAATTAATATCTTCAGAATCAACATCTAATACTTTTGTGTAATATACAGGCAGCTCAGTTGTTACATTTTTGTTTAAAGAATACCAGTTTTTGACAAAAATTAGTAACATCACCTAAACTTGTTCCGAATTTCAAGTTAAATTTTTCAAAACAAATGATTTTTGTCTAAAATAATATTCCCCATGAAAAACGGAATATTATGTTAGACGTACTAACATAATTCAAAATTACTGAAAGATTCTAAATCTTGTTACATGTATAATGTTTTTGTATAATAATGCCAATTTTCCATGTAAATCACCAACTTTTTTTTTTATTAAGGATTTATTAAGAATAATTATTGTTCATGTTTATAAACTTTGATATTTTAAATAAAAATAATTCGATTTAAATCTACTCATTTTTGTTTAAAAATGTCTATTTCACGTTAAACACCAACGTGACCTAAAGTTGCTGAAAATTTTTACATTTATTTTATACGAATCTGATTATTTTTATTGAAAATGCGAATAATTTCTGAATATAAACTGAAACTGTACAAAAATTAAAATCTTCTTCGAAATATAATGATCTTTTTTAAATACCAATTTTTGGTGTAATATTTTCTAATAAAAATACCTCTCTTATTGGCATAAAAGGCTAAAATAACCTAAAATTGATTAAAACTGGGACTCTGGATGATGACTTGTATTTAAAAATACTAATTTCTGATGAAAAAACTGAAGCATCAAACATTTTTTTGAAATTTTAAGTCTTCTTCGAAACTTTATATGATTATATATCTACATTTTTTGTTAAAAAATACTAATTCTCAGCGGAAGACACCAACATAAAACATGCATAATATTTTCAATAATGTATTAGAGTACGAGATTATTAAAAAGCCCAAATGTTTTTTTATAATTCGCATAATGTTTTCTATGATTTTTCATATTGAAGGGGAACATTCAATTTTCTAAATTTTAAATTTTAGATATAAAACAACTTCATGTAATAAAAAGTCAATTAGGTTTTCAACTACAATGTTTGCGAGATTTGCGAAACATATCGTTACAGCCTGAACCACTGCTCTCAGGAAGTTCGTGTATAGAGTTGCGTAATAAGTCATAAGAAATGGAAAGGGTAGCGATCGTGGAGATGGTAAAAATTATTTAAAAAAAAAAATATCTGAAAAAAATGAAAAATTATTAAAAATTGAAGGCTCTCTTCTGTTAAGATTTTGTTTCTTTTTTTTTTTTTTTTTTTTCTTTGCCAAGGCATTTTTGACTGAATCGCTGTTCTCATGAAATAAGCGTGTTTTGCCATTATTTTTTGAACAATTATTTTTTTTAAATATTTAAAAAATGAAGGCTGCTTTCTGTCAAAATTTTTGTTCTACATAGTGTAGCCGGTACAATCATTGGTTACTTAAGGAAGTTTTCCAGCTTAAAAATTTATAAAAAAAGACTATAAGCGTCGAACTAAATTCTAAAACACACAGATGGACAATCAATGTTATGAATATTTGAATTATATCATAGTAAGTTAAGCGTTAAAAGTAGTTGATAATTTACATTTGGAGAAATTAACAATAATGCCACTGAAATGTCGTGAAATACAATCATTGGCCAACTCGTTGGCCACATCAGATTACTGACCAGGTACTGATTTTGAAAGCACAGTGATTAGCCACTATTAATCGTATAATCATTGCCCGGAGTCAAAAACTGTTTTGATATGATTTTCACTTATTATTCGTAAGACAAAGTGACAAAAAATTATATGCACAGCCTACAAAAAATTTACAAAATTTTGAATGCATTTTTGCAAAGATATTAGTCATTTGCTTTTTAGACATTGTGGCCAATCACTAAGTTTCCGTATAATTCACAAGGTCATTGATTTGCCGCCTATCTATCAATATACAAACATCATTTTACGGTTAGGGCACTACTATCGTATACTTTCGATCACTAAATTCAATTAAAATCCAAAAGTGTATAATTGCGTGATAATTCATAAGAAATGAAGTGGGTGGAGATCATCGAGATGCTTAAAATTATTAAAATAAAAAATATACACAAAAAAATTTAATTTTTTTTTTTAAACTGAAGGATCTCTTCTGTTGAGATTTTTCTCTTACATATTCGTCTCTTCTTTGCCATGGCATCTTCTACTGAACTACTGTTCTTAAAAAATTGGTGTTTAGTTTTACATAACAAGTTATAAGAAATAAAGAGGGTAAAAATCGTGGAGATAGTATGTATCATTTCTAAAAAAGTTATGAAAATAATAACAAATTGAAAGTTTGCTTCTGTTGAGATTTTTATTTTACATATTCTTCTCTTCTTTGTCATGGCATCTTTCACTGAACCATTGTTCTCAAGAAATTGGTGTATAGAGTTGCGTAATAATTCATAATAAATAAATAGGGTATAAAGGTCGCGTAGATGAAAGAAATGATTAAAATACAAAAAAATTAATGATGAATACAAATCGAAGGCTCTCTTCTATCTGAGATTTTTGTCTTACATATTCGTTTCTTCTTTGCCATGGCATCTTCTACTGAATCGCCGTTCTCAGGAAATTGGTATATAGGGGTGCGTTCTGCATTCACAAGAAATGAAGGGGATAGAGATCGTGGAGAAGCTGAAAGTTATTAAAATAAAAAATATTTTAGAAAATATTAAAAATTGCAGGCTCTCTTCTGTGGAAATTTTGAATTGACATATTCGTCTCTTCTTTGCCATGGCACTTTTTACTGAACCGCTGTTCTCCGAAAGTTGGTGTAGAGTTGCGTAAGAAGTCATACGAAATGAAGAGGGTAGAGATCGTGGAGATGGTGAAAATAATACTTGAAAAAATTATAAATGATTAAAAAATTGAACGCTCTCTTCTGTTGAGATTTTTCTTTTACATATTCGTCTCTTCTTTGCCATGACATATTTCCTAAACCGCTAGCTGTTCTCAGAAAATTGGTATATTAGGTTGCGTAAGAGTCATAAGAAATAAAGAAAGTAAACATTTGGAAAATATTATTTTTTACAAAGTTATAAAGAATAATTAAAAATTGAAGGCTCTCTTCTGTTGAGATTTTTGTTTTGCACATTCGTCTCTTTTTCGCCATAGCATCTTTTACTGAACCGCTGTTCTCAGGAAATTCGCGCATAGGGTTGCGTAACACATCAAAAGAAATAAAGCAGGTAGAAATCGTGTTGATGGTGAAATTTATGCTGCTCCACTTCGTTTGACATGCGGCGAATCCCAGGCGTTTTAACTCATTCTAATCGGTGTGAACGGCCTTTAGGATGGAGTTCTGTCACCCCGTCTGCACACCTTGCCGACTGCTGCTACTGCTGCTGTCCAGGGTTTCTTTGCTGACGTCAAGCAAATAAAGCAAAGTCGTAAATTGGGATCTTGGCCACAGAAATACACGACTGCATCACGCCAAGTGGTTGGTTTATACTTTAATACGCTGCAACTGATTCCACATTGAGCCATGGACTGATAGAAGTAGAACATTGTCCGTATGGTGACGTATAAATAGGAGATGCGAGATGAAAATAGACCCAGGGCGTTGGACCGCAAGATCGATCATCGTTCCCACCCACAAGATGAGGGAAAGGTCTGATGATAGCTCTCCCTCACAAGAAATTTCATTTCGACTGTAATTTCATATAATTGCACCCTGAGTGCGACTGCTGCCGCCTTCCTCTTTTATTTATACTACCTAAGATTACTTCATTGGTGGAAAATATCATTCAATTTCGTAATCATGTTTTTGGGCAAAGTCCTCGATCACTGTTAGAAACATTTTTTTGACGAATTATTACCTTACAAAATTAGCAGAACATTTTATGTAATTTCTGATACTTTTGAGTAACCGTATTTAAGCCTTACGAAATACGTTTAGGAAACTTACAACTGAATTTTCCTAAATGCATCACACTTTTTTGAAATTTAACATCATTTTGCGGGACATGAAACAGCATAAAACTTCCGAACCGCGAGAAAGAGAAAACTCATTCTATCAGAACCGTGGATATATGTTTCGCTAGAGCGATTAAAAAAATGAGTTTCGAAACTGAATAGTCTAAGTTTTCATGATCTCTATTCATCAAAAATGCATGTAGGGGAAAGTGGGGTATGGTGTCTGTGCGGGGCACGGTGACTCTCGCTAATAGTGCTCGTGGTTTTTGAGTTTTATATTAGTTTTTTTTACATAAAATAGCTTCCTGGAGTACCAAAGAAAGCTATGTTACGTGAAAAAATTAATATGAAAATGAACAAACACGAGCATTATTTGCAAGAGTCGCCATGCCCCACGCTGACACCATACCTCAGTTTCCCCTATATTACATTTTTGTACATATACAATTATCTACATTTATATTAACATCTTTGTAAATAATTCAACGAAAACCTTCAAACCCATTTTTCAGGAAAGTAATAATTTTTTTGTAACACATATTTATGATCTCAGCCCCTTTTTATGCCTATAAAGGGGGACCAAAGTAGTATTTTTCAAGCATCATTACGTCAGAGGGAGAAAAAGTGTGACGTCAGGGCTACTAATGAAACTTATATACTCACGATTACACATTATGGACTCCTCCTTACAGCTTGGAGCAACTCGAAGCGATAAGTTACCATAAATGACCAATAAATTATTGAATATATAGAATTCCTGAAAATGAAACAAGAATTCAACGATAAATTTGGATAACCACCACCAAATGCTCCTATTGCAATTCCTAAAAAATAAAAAAAATTGTTTCTTTGGACAAAAATAAAAAAGAGGAAAGAAAAATGAGAAGGAAACCAACCAAATCCCCTTCCTTCTCTTTTTTATTTCTTTAATCTTTTTTATTCTTATTATTATTAAATCACAATAAAAAATCTTGCAAAGTATTTACCAACGTTTCGGTGCTCACACAGCACCCTTATCAAGGCAAGAAAAAATAAAACAGGTGGGAACAGCGACCAAGCAACGACGCTATCTCCTCGACACCTGAGATCTGAATCATTTGATTCATCTGATCTAAATCATCTGAATCTGGAGCATTTGGTGGTGGTTGTCCAAATTTTATCGTTGAATTCTTGTTTTATTTTCAGGAATTCTACATGTTGATTTGATTATTGGACGTTGCAAATATTAAAATGCTGCCAGAAATCATCTATTTTTTAAGAGATTATCAAATTTGTTTCGATTTTATTTTAAAAAGACATTAATGTAATTGAGGCTCTATCGGTGTCAAAGAACACATTCTCATTACAAATTTCAAATTTTTGTTTCTTCGAAAAAATTCAAAAAGTTCTTATGATAATCTTGTAGGAATTTCAAAAGCAACGTTTTTCTTCTCTTGATTTTTTTCATATCGTGCGTTGTTCCGCTTAAAATGTTCGTTTTCGTTTGTTTTTTTGGACTTTGAAAATGCCTAAAGACCACCACTTATTAACTAAAATATACCACCTAAATAGACCACCACCGACTTAGCGCAGTGTAGCTTTACCTATTATTATAAATAAAAAAAATTAAATATGTATAACATTGAGAAAATAACATTAAATATATGGTATTATTTATATTATAATTAAATAACACTATTTAATAGAAAAAGAAAAATTTATAGTACCAATACAAAATTTTCAATTTTTATAATAATATCTCCAATTGTTCAATCCCATAATGACCGTCAAATTGTTGAAAAAATGGAACATTTCAATATAGTTTATTCATTTAGTATGAATTCTTTGAAATTTAACAATATTGGAATACGTACATATACAGAGGTGAATTCCGAAAATAATCATTTTTGAATAAATGATTTAGGAAATCACAATAAATAATTGCACAAATGCTCTAGCAATAATTAATTATACACAATCGCATATTTAAGATAGTAAAAAATAATTGTTGAAGGTGAACGAAATCTTAATACAAGAACTGCATTCTTAAGAACGATTTCTTTTAAGAATGTTTAAAACCATTTTCTTCCAATTTAATTATATAGTGGAATCATGATAAATTTATATTGAATTTATAATAATTATAATATGTATAATGATATGTATAATATTGATGATATTCCAGAAAATTAAATATTAATATGATAGATTTATTTAATTTATATCAATTATTTATTGATTGCGTGAATGATAATGAAGCCTAACGGATTCATTATTTGAAATGATAAAAAACCATTATTCCGTAGCCTAATCGCAAGTAAAATCATGGAAACTTGATTATTTTCAATGATTTATTCATACATCAAGCACTTTCAATGTTTAAAAGTTGTCCTTGTTTCATTAAAGTAAATATTAGGATTTAATGAATTGAAATTCATATGCGACAAAAATGAAAGAAAATTTTCCTTTTAGATTGCTGAGGTGTTAAGGTGATGAGACGAAGTTACAACAATATGATAGGAAGTTACATCAGAATTTTGAAATCCGGCGTATGTACAAGAGATTTCCGGAAACTCATTTCTTCATTTTTTGTGTACAAAAACTTTTTTTATACTTTTAATTAACTGAAAAATCTACATATTGGACTTTTATGGCATGAAAAATAATCATATTATTTAACTATTAATTATTTTTTATCAAAATAGCCGATCTGTCTAGAAACTAGTCGATCGGCGCATTACATCCCAGTCTATAGCCACTGGACAGACAGCCTGTGGCGCGCCAGTTTCGACTCAAGGCGGACTAGACAGAAACAGTACAGCGCCACGAAATTTTTCCACGCGGGAGGTTTAAAAAGGGGTGAAAGTACACGGAGAAAAAAATAGATATTAAGGTTCAATATCTGGATTTTTAACTCTAGGACAATGATCTAGATATTTAGGTGTAATATCCAGATAGTCAAGTTTAATAAGTTATCTCAATATTTTTATATTGAGAGTTTTTAATAACTGGGTATTAAATTTTATTATGAAAATATTCCAGCTTGATACCTAGATCGTTGTCCTATAGTTATAAATCTAGATTTTGAATCTAAATGTCCATTTTTCTCCGTGTATGATTCTGGACAAAAACTCAATTTCATCAAAAGTGGACTGAGCACCGTTTAGCTTTTCCTGAAATAGCTAGGATTGAAATATTTTTCAAAGAAATAGACCAGAGAGTGCTAATAAGAAAAACAATTGAATAATTATAGCGGTTATAGAATCGTTGAAAAAAAGGATAAGGATTCAAAACTATAAAATAAGATACAAAAATATGACAAATATGTGAAGCAAAGAATAAAATTCGTGAAAAGGGAAATAGAATAATCAGTGATAATAAGAGATGGGTGAAGATAAAGGAATTTACAAACGGATCAAGAATAGAATATATAAGCGAGGAAGAGGGATAGGATTGATAGCAGTATGAGAAGTAGGCTAACAAATAATTGAACGGAATAGAAATTTTGTAAAAGAAATATATATATATATATAATTTTAAAAAAAGTCAAACAACCACTGCAGAGTACCACTAAGAGCAACTGCCATCCAAAAAGAAAATGTCAATAGCCCCCAGTAGAACCGCGGTAAAATATATATATGGGATTTCGCCGGCAGCGGGTGCTAATTTGAAAAACTGCACCCGCTCCCAGCGAAATCGAGGTAAAAAAGAAAGAGATGAAATAGTATTCAAAAGTACAGGATTATTTAAAGGAAAATGATAAATTCAGGAAGCGGAATGGGATAAGAGAAAATACATAGGCAGGTAATTTGGACAAAAAGTTATGAAACAGGATTGGAAAGAATAGAATTCTTGTGAAGAGTAATACGAATAGGAATTATGAAAGCCGATAGAACAGGAAATAATGAACGGAAATATGAATCAGATATCAAGTTAAAATGAATTATCGAAATGGATAGAGCTGTCTCAAAAAGGAATAGGCTAGACTCAGCTCTATCTGATTATCAGTAAGATGGGATTGGAACAGAGGGGATACATTTCTTAGAAAAGGTATTTTTATCAAAAATGATGAAATAGGATTAGAAAGAATAGAATTCCTGGAAATGATAATACAATCGTGAATCATAAAATAGGATGAAAGAGGAAATATTGGGAATATCTAATAAACATTAAGATAAGGTAATAAAACGTGATAGAAAAAGCATAGAATATTTGGAAAGGGTTAGAATGTTATATTATATAGCGTTAAAAGCGAAAGAAATAATACAAGGATTGGGCTGTTAAAAGGTTTTGTCACGATTTGTGACGCGTGATGGGGGGGGGGGGGGGTAACGCAGAATATATGATCACACATGGAAAATATAAATGTGAATAACGATTTTTTGAAATGTTTGAAGAAATGAAAATTAGTCATTTTATTTTACAAGTTAAGTATCTGAATAAAAATGTCATACTCTCTCTCCTATTCTCCTCTTATACCCTTTTTTTAAATAATTCCTTTTTTCCTCTATTTCAAGGAACTTCCAATTTTTCTTGTTTTTTCGCTCGAATGCGAACTGAATACAAGGAACCCAATAGGAAAATGCAACCACTTTTCGTTGAAAAGTATTTCGTTTTAATTGAAAAGTCTACTATTATATTTTTTGTTCACCATTAATCTCTTTTTATCAATCATTCTACTAGTTGGTTGAAGGTTGAACCATTCTCTTGAAATGTTGTTTGTGTTTAGTTAAAAATTAATTTTTCCAGCAGAAAATTTAGCTGATCCATTTTTTGATGAAAATTGATATATCTTATTTTTAGTGGAAAATTTAACTAATAATTTTTTTATTAAAAAATTTATATTTTTTGGTTGAAAATTCAACTATTTGGTTCAAAGTTGAACTACTTTGCTGAAAATTAATTTTATTGGCTGCATATTTAAAAACATACTTAATTGAAAATTCGATTCTTTTCTTGGTTAAAAAAAAAAAAATTCAACTGAAAATTTAACTATTCTATTTTTGTTGAAAATTGATTGCTAGTATTTGAATATTAAACAATGTTAGAAAATAAATCTCCTTGATCAAAATTTTGATCATTTAGTTGAAAGCTGAATTACTTTCATACAAATTAATTTTATTAGTTAAAGATCCATCTCTTTGATTGAAAATGTAACTATTTCGTTGATTATCATTTTTTTTAGCTGCAAAAGTAATTATTCCATTTTTTTTAAATTAATTGTTTTTAGTTTCAAATTCAAATATTTGGTTGAAAACTAAATTTTTTGTTGAAAATTCATATTTTAGTGTTGAAAATTTAACTTTTTTGTAAAAATTCATCTTGTTGGCTAAAAAATGCAACCGTTTTGGTGTAAATTCGTCTTCATAGATTCACAATTCTGTTATTTTGGTTCAAAATTCATCTATTTGGTTGAAATTAACATTTTGGTTAAAAATTCAATCAAGTTGTTGGAAATTTCATTATTTGATATAAAATTAGACTATTTTGTTGAAGAGTAAACTTTTTTTTATATACATTTGACTTTTTGTTGAACATTCGTCTTTTCTTATAGAAAGTTCGGTCCTTAAGAATAAAAATTCAACTGTCTCCTTGACTTGAGAATTCAATTATTTGGTTCTGAATGTGACTGTTTTTGGTTGAAGTTTAATTCTATTTGTTTAGGAATTCGAACAAATACAACTGCTTGTAGTTGAAGTAAATTCTTTTTTATTTAAAAAATTCGATTATTCAATGGAAAATTTATTTTTGTAGGCCGAAAATTCAACTATTTTGTTAAAAATTCAACTATTTGGTTAAACTAGCTGTGAATTTGATCTCGAGTGTTTCCACTTTGTTTGTATTTATAATTATATGGTGCTCATTTCACGAGCACTTTGCTTCCCGTTAGCAAATTTATTTGCTTCGTCATAGAGGAAGCTATAGTTATTAATTTCAATAATAGACAAACCAAGTCTTCATTTTACTCAATTTAAAAATAGAAATTTACAAAAAATTACAAAATAATACAAAAAATATTTTAAATAAAAATAAAAACCAGACAAATCAAATCTTGTATTCGAACTGATACTTTTTTGAGCTGGAAAAGGGAAGAATTTGCTTGCAAATGCAACTGTTTGGTCTAAGATTAATTTTTTGTTTGTTGAAAATTCAACTATTTGGTTTAAGAATCATCTTTTGGGTTGGAAATTCCTCTTTTCGAGTTTAAAAGTCAACTGTTTTGTAAAAAATTGGACGTTTTAGTTTAAAATCTTTCATTGAAAATTCATCTCCTTTGGTAGAAAATTATCTTCTTTTGTTGAAAATGCAATATGTTTCAACTTGAAATCTCAAGCGTTTCATATTGAATTAAATCTGTTTCCTAGACATTATTTTGATTCAAAAGAACAGCTCCCCCATTTGTGTATTATGTGTATTATGTTAGGCGTTTTTCAAACAAAATCGAAGACAAGATCTTAACTTAAAGGGGGTGTGGTTTTTCGTGTCGTGACGTCATTCTAGGGGTTAAAGCTTCGTTTGATTATCTGTAACGCCGAAGGGGAGTGGTTGGAAAAGTTTTCAAAATTGTGTGACGTAATTTTTGAACAGCCCCTTAAAGCGAGATAAAACAATAGAGGCACTATTTGAAATGAAATAAGAAGAGTTAAAAAAGATAAAAGTAAAATTCCATGTTTGGACAAGAAGTGATTTTGAATTAAAGTTTTAAGACACGTGTCTCTTTCTCTTAATTCACGTTTTTAAAATTCTCCTCAATTCCATATTTTTCCGCAGAAGGGTGAATTCAGCTAAAGTTTAATCAGTGAATCTGCTTTGGAATTGGAATCAATGGTAGATCAGAAATAGAAGTCCTACGTTGCGAAAATAATTCGGTGAGATTGCACTGATCTGTCGACAAATGTCACTCACTTTTAATGAATCGTAGAGTAGAAGTTCGTTAAAGGTGTATTTCAGAGTGCAAGCTCGAACACATGTTTAAAAGTGAATATGGAGGGACAGCATTCATTCGCCAAGTTAATAGTCATTATATATCTTGATTAAATTAACGCACCTGGTGAGTTGAGTTCTAAGAATAAGTTTCAAGTGTTCGAAAATAGCGACGTCATTTTCAAAATAACTGAGACGAATCGTATTGCTGCAACACTTTATCTCATTGTCGGGTGTAAAGTATCATTCGATGACATCTTGTACACAGTGCATATCCGGATAAATATAACTGATATTCATCTGCTCATAATGTATTAATTCTAAATGAAAGCGAATATTTGATTAAAAATAGGTAATAAATAATGCAAGAAATTTACCAATAATACAGTTTTTACATTCTCATCATTTATGATGGAATGTCTTGGATTCATGTGAATCTGGACCTATCCAGCTATCGTCAATTATCGACGTTTTGAGACCCCCTGAGTCAGAAAAAAAAGTTTTTATGAAAATGTCTGTCGGTATGTCTGTATATTGTCTGACGACGCGATAACTTTCGAAGGAATTTTCTGATTCGAATTTCCTTTTGCACACTGGTTTTCTGTCCGGAAATACAGGTCAAGTTTGTTAGCCAGCCTTCTACTGCCAATATTCATGGTCTTAGCCATGAAAAATCAAGCTGAGAAACGTAATAATTCAACTTCCCAACGAAACCACGCAAGAAACGATGAATAGACAAGGGACCAAAATTATATGTTTTTAAAAGTTCTACAAGATTGCTCTCAATTGTTTTTCCATAGGAATAATAGTTTTCATTTTGAACGTAAAAAATGCAATGAGAAAATGAAAAATTCGAATTATTTCACCAAGGAGCAGTGCATAAATTTCGTGAAGTTTTTTTTTCTGAAAGTTTGATACACGTACCCTTCTTTGCTTGGGTCCTTAAGCCTTGACTCCCTCCCCCCTATCGTATGTAATTTTTACCGAATAAATTTAGTTCGAGAATTTATTGAGGGGTCATCCAAAAATAACGTAAGAACATATAGTATTTTTTCTGTTTCTTATAAATTAACAAAGTAGTTCAAAATTCAAAGAAGTAGATGAATTTTCAATAAAATAATTTTATTGTCAACAAAAACAGATTCATTTCCAACCAAATATATGCAATTTGTAACAAAAGAGATGAATTTTCAACTAAGAAAGATTTTTCAGTCAATAAAGAAAAAAAAATCATTTTTAAGATTAAAAATCTTATTAAGTTATTAATAATTAATTAATTATTAAAATCTTCTGAATATTTCTAAGTCTTATCTTTTATCTTGTTTTATCTAATATTTGTATTTTCCAGTAAGATTTTGTTCAAGGTAATATTACGGGATTTTACAAAGCAGTTGAATTTTCGACAAAATAATTAAACTGTCAACCAGAAAAGATGAATTTTCAACTAATTTGATACATTTATCTAACATTTATTTAACAATATACATACATTTTTAGCTAAATAGTTAAATTTTCTACAAAAAAGATTACTTGTCTATCAAAAAAACGAATTTTCAACAAATTACATAAATTTTGAACCCTGAATGAAAAAGGTAAGTTTTCATTTAAAAAAGTTAATTTTTAATGAAAAAATTGAATTTCCTAGAGAACAGATGAAGTTTTCAAAATACTTGAAATTTTAAGCCGAAAAGACAAATTTTCTACAAAAAAGATGAATTTTTATCCCGAAAATGTTAATTTTAAACAACAAAATAATTTTTGACCATACAGTTGATTTTTCAGTTAAAAAATGAATTTATGAACAGAAACACGCATTTTCAACTAATTATCAGTATAGTGTTCAAGCAAAGAGATGAATTTCCAACTAAAATTATGAATCTAACCAAAAAAATGAGCTTTTGAGAAAGTAGTTCAACTTTTAACCAAGGAGTTGAATTTAAACCTAAAAAGATGAATTATCAACAAAAAATGTAATAATTGATATTTGAGCAAACAAAATTTAATGTGAAATAAAAAATAGTCGCATTTAACCAAAACAGATGAAGTTTCAACCAAATACTTGAATCCTAAAATAAGAAAATATTAATTGTCAACTAAACAGTTGCATTTTGAACGAAAGGAAATTATTTTTTATAAAACGAATTTTCTACAAAACAGCTAAACTTTCAAACAACAGATTTCAATGTTAAAAAAAAGTTCATTTTTAATCAAAACAGATTAGTTTGTACCAAAAAAATATGAAAATTCTACAAAAAAGAGATGAAATTTCAGACCAAGAAAGAAAACAAAGTAACCAAGTTGTTGAATTCTCAAGCCAAAAAGACAAATTTTCTACCAAAAAGGATGACTTTTTGAAAATTTGTTGAATTTTTAACAAAATGATCAAATTTCCAACCAAATAATAGAATTTTTAGCCGAACGAGATTAATTCTTAACCAGACACTCAATCTTAGTCTTTCGAACCAAAATAAGAATAAATTTTCAAACATAACTAGTAGGAGGACTTTTCTTATTAGGTTCTATTGATTCATTTCGCATTCAAGTGAAAAAAACGATGAAAATGGGAGAGACTGTGAAGTATGCAATAAATAAATAGATATTATGACAAGTTATTGACTAAAGAATAATGATTAAATTAAACATTGAAGTTCATTCATAATACTTTAAAAATATTACGTTAGATGACTGCAAATTTTGCTTAGAAAATGAAGTTGATTTTCCATTGCACACTTTCTGGTTTCATACCACACACTTTTAAATTCGGACTACATATAGTGTGTCGGACAATGCAACATTTTAGGTCCTCAGAAATAATAAAATTATATGTTTTTAAAACTAAAAACTCATTGTTATGAGCACATTATTTTTCTTAAACTAATTTCATTAAGGTTCCACCTTTATTTAATTATTAGTATCTCATATACACAATTTGGGAAAGGGGGGGGGGGGGGTGGGCATTCCAGAAAGTAACGTTATGTAATTTGAGCACGTAATTTATTAATTCTTTTTCCGTATGGAAGCTTTTGATGATCTATTTTAGTAAATTTCTCTTGAATAAGATGCTACTTAAACAAAAACAGCCACTCATTTCTTGATGGGATCCAAAGAATAAAAGAGATTGTGGAAGGGTACAAATGTGTCGAGGGATGCTTTGCTCTGTGGAAACTTTATTGTTACAAAGAGTAAAAGCGCAAATTTCGTGAAGCATTTTACTAATTTCAGATTTTCTCGAATTATAAAATAAGAAACATGAAGAGCATTCAACCAGAACTCGGAATATATGTTTCGCTGAGAGCACACTTATAGTAATTATAGTATACTTGGAAACGTATATTTAAAAGAGCTTCAACTATATGAAAATGTAAAAAATAAACAATTACTTTCGAAGAAATCTCATGAACATTGTTTCTTTATACAATTTCACGAGTTTGCCTATTTATAGTGAAGTTTCGACTTGTTCTCACGGTTTCCTATTTTTAAACTAAGATGCTTTACATCCTATTTTAAGGCAACTTTTTGCGAGAAGTTGTTTCCACTTGAGCAGGGAGGCTCTCCACAAGAATCTTTGAAAAAGGCATATATTAGGATGGACCATTACATTATTTTACATCAATACCAAATTAACCAAATTTTCAATTTTTTCAAATGTTTTAACTTTCGCTTTGTTTGAAACTGGCCTTCATGTTTTCAATTTTGAAAATATGTTGTTAACTGTTTTAGCATGAGTCAATTTGACCTTTGCAACTTGTCCTTAAATGTTAAGTGCACTTGTAGCACCTTAGAGCTTCAAGCTTATCACAGAGATTCCATAAAATTAGTCAAGGTCAGCTGGAGGGCTAACTGCGTGATCTTTTTAACCTTTTCAGTAATTAGAATGCAACACTCGAAGTTAGGGGACGTGCATAAATTAGGTTTTTTTTTTATCTGAAAATTTCAACCACGTACCCCCCTGTGTTATGTTCCGTGGGTTTTTATTCCCATCACCCCCCCCCCCTCATATATTTTGTAATTTTTTCCGACTAAATTTGTTTGTGAATTTATTTATGAGTCATCCAAAAATAACGTAAGATGATTTTGGAGGTGGCGTGGGGGTTTGTTAAAATCTTAGTGTTCCTCATGAATTAACAAAGTTGTTCAAATTTCAATTAAGTTTACTCGAATCCCGAGTTAAGTATTGTTTTGGTTCTGACTTTCGGCTTATACTGGGTTCTCAGAACATAAACAGTCAGAACACTGAAAGTGAACTTGCGATGCACTTATCGCTACACCACTAAAGGCACATCCTCCCATTTTGGCCCCGCGCACAGTGGGGTGAAATCGGAAATCGAGGTTCAAAATGACATTTAGAACGCAATTTTGCACCGATTTTAGTTTTATTTTTTTTGAAAAACTCAGAACTAAATTCTTAAAAAAATGGTCGGAGTGGATTTTTTATTATTTTGTTTATTTAATTTTTATGTTAATGCAAACAACGGAAAAATGTCGATTTTTTAAATTTTATTTTTTTTCTTCTAGATACAATTTTTCTTATACGTCTCGTCCCTTGAGTTTAATGCACAAGAGTATCGGAAAAATAAAAAAAATCGTTAACTTGCATGTTTAATTGTTATAAACAAATTGTGTCAACAAATAATCATCATTAGAGGTTATTCGCCTTTGAAGTATATTTCTGCCCTGCAATCGCTAGCTTTTATCGTTAGAATGATGCGTGGATATGACAATTTAAGATGACTTGTTATTTGTTCATTTTATAAACAAATTATATAAACAAATGCACATTTTGGGCGATTTTAAGCGAAAAGAAATCATTTTTTCTTCTGACCTTGCTAAAATTACATTGCCAATGATTTTTTCTGAAAAAAAGTTTCTAACCCACCAATATTTATTTATATTATAAACAAATCATATAAACAAATGCACATTTTAGGGTATTTTAGGTGAAAATAAATCGTTTTTCCTTCTTTATTTTCTGAAATGACGTTGGCAATAACGTTTTCTGGAAACTTTTTTCCCACCCATCAATATTGGTTCATTTTATAAACAATTTATGTAAACAAATGTACATTTTTGGTGTTCTTAAGCGAAAAGAAATAATTGTTTCTCCTGACCTTGCTGAAATTACATTGCCAATGATTTTTTCTGAAAAAAAGTTTATAAACCATCAATCTTTGTATATTTTATAAACAAATTATAAACAAATGCACATATTAGGCTATTGTAGGTGAAAATAAACTGTTTTTCTTCTGTCCTAGCTTAAATTATATTGCCAAAGCCAATAATGTTTTCTGAATAACTTTTTGCCACCCATCAATATTTGTCTATTTTACGAAAAAATTATATTAAAAAATGCCAGTGATATTGTGTGATGAAGTTTGATTATAAATTAAATAATTTGTTTACAAAATGAACAAATATTGATGGGTTATAGAATTTTTTTCAGAAAAAATCATTGGCAATGTAATTTCAGCAAGGTCAGAAGAAAAAATTATTTCTTTTCCCTTAAAAACACCAAAAATGTACATTTGTTCACATAAATTGTTTATAAAATAAACCAATATTGATGGATGGGAAAAAAGTTTCCAGAAAAAGTTATTGCCAATATAATTTCATAAAATACAGAAGAAAAAACGGTTTATTTTCATCTAAAATACCCTAAAATGTACATTTGTTTATATTATTTGTTTATAATATAAACAAATATTGGTGGGTTAGAAACATTTTTTCAGAAAAAATCATTGGCAACGTAATTTCAGCAAGGTCAGAAGAAAAAATGATTTCTTTTCGCTTAAAATCGCCCAAAATGTGCATTTGTTTATATAATTTGTTTATGAAATAAACAAATAACAAGTAATCTTAAATTGTCATGTCCACGCATCATTCTGATGATAAAAGCTAGCGATTGCAGGGCAGAAATATACTTGAAAGGCGAATAACCTCTAATGTTGATTATTTGTTGACACAATTTGTTTATAACAATTAAACATGCAAGTTAACGATTTTTTTTATCTTTTCGATACCCTTGTGCATTAAAGTCAAGGGACGAGACGCATAAGAAAAATTTTATCTAGAAGATAAAAAATAAAATTTAAAAAATCGACATTTTTCCGTTGTTTGCATTAACATAAAAATTAAATAAACAAAAAAGTAAAAAATCCACTCTCACCATTTTATTAAGAATTTAGTTCTGAGTTTTTGAAAAAAAAGTAAACTAAAATCGGTGCAAAATTGCGTTCTAAATGTCATTTTGAACCTCGATTTCCGATTTCACCCCACTGTGCCGCGTCTTCTCTCATCAGAAACCGCGGCGCGGCGTTAATTCTCGGAAAACATAATGTGGGATTACTTAACTCGCGGTCCGAGTGTAATTGAAGATTTCCATTTTAAATAAAAAATAGTTAAATTGAACAAAAAAAGATAAATTTTCAACAAATTAGTTGAATCCTCTACCAAAACAGATCCATTTTCAACAATGCAGTTGCTTCTTTAACCAAAAAGGTGAAATTTCTACCAACAGAGATTAGTTTTGAAACCGAAAAGACGTATTTTAACAAAAGTTGAATTTTCATTTTAGAAAGATTCAGTCAATAAAGCATAAAATTTCATCCAAAACGATAAATAATTTTCAAGCCAAAAAGAGGAGCTTTCTACAAAACGGTGGAATTTTCAACCAAATAATTGAATTTTTAAACAAAAATATGAATTTTCAATCAAAAAGATAAATTTTCAAGCAAATAGTTTAATTTTAAGTTTAAAAATTAGGTTTCAACCAAAAACGAATTTTTAACAAAGAAGTTCAATTTTTAAACGAAGAGATGAATTTTTAACGAAACACTTGAATTCTCAAATGGAATAGAATAATTTGCAATCGAACAGTTGTATTTTGAACAACAGCGTTGATTTTCTTAACAAAAATGCGAATTTTCAACAAAATAAATAATTTTTCAGACCAATAGTTAAATTTTCAACCAAGAAGGTGAATTCTCCACTAAAAAGTCGAATTTTTAACAAAATACATGAATTTTCAACCAAATAATTTTCAAGTGGAAATAAAATAGTTTGATTTTCATTGAAAAAATAATTTTTAAACAAATCAAAACAAAAGTTATCAACAGAATATTTAAATTTTCAACCAAAGAAATGCACTTTTGAGTAAAATGATGAATCTTCAACCAAAAATACGAGTTTTATACAATACATTTAAATCTCCAAGCAAAAAATGTGAATTTTCAATTGAAAACTTGATTTTCAAACCAAAAAAATTAATTTTCAATCCAGCAGTTGCAGTTTTAACCAATAAAGATGCAATTTCCAAAAAAAAGAAATAATTTACAAGGCAAAAAGATAAATTTTCAACAAAATAGTTGAATTTTCTTCTTAGCTATTTTGAGTTGCTGAATCGATACAAGAAAATTAAATAAAAAATATTATCAGAGGTCGGGAAGAAGGAGATAAGAAGTCCAATTTTCAATTTGAAAACACGTGAGATTCCGCTTCAAACCGTGTTAGTTTCCAATAGCTGTTCAGCTTGATGTGACTGCGCTTGCACTTGAGCCCAAATTCACAGATAGGCCCTTATGGCAGGCTAACGAAAGAAAATTAAGAAATGAGATTATAAAAAATTGTTTCGTTAGGATGTGCATTCAAATCTTTTTGCTTTTTCAAACCAATAACATAATTTTCATATGTAAATTTGTAAATTCATTCATTTTGTAAATTTATTCATTTTGTAAATTTTATAAACGTCAAAAAGTGATTTGAACTTCATCTGAAAAAGGTCGGTATGGAGTACAAAATCTGTTATCGTACATAAATAAATTTAGTTTTGCTATTTTTAGAAATTAAATTTTATAATTTTATAACTGTATGTATTTGAGTTTATTTAGTACATTAAGCAATACCGCACTGATTGCGAGAGTTTCCTCATTAATCTTAAAGAGTCTGAATGAAATTACAAGTTTAATTGAAAGAAAAATATACTTTTTGAAAAATTTTACTCTCATAGATTTACTTGAGATATTTTCAACATTCATTACTGAAAGAAAAAGTCGAAATTGGATTGGAATTGTCGGTTAAAATTAACTTTCCAAGTTGTATTAAATTTTCCCCCTTTGTGATAATGTGGGTACGTGCTCCCTATAATCGCATTGACAAGATAGAATTTGCTTCAGGCAACAGCTGACCCAGAGTGGTTTTATAAAATTCCGCAAAGTTGCCTTGCATAAAGGGGTTGGTTTGGTTCAAATCCCGGGTATCTAGGATTCGTCTCCATGGCGACAACTACGACCACCCTTGGATGCTGATGGAACATGAAACTGTAGCAAGCTAAAGAATCTAAAATCCAATCAACTAATTAAACGACTTCGAATAAACACATACTATACTAATTTTCAATCTATTATCAATTATTTAGATTTATTAATCTCGAATAATGATGGAATACTATTAAATTTCAGAGTTAATTAAAAATATAATTTAGGGAAAAGCAGTTATGATAATCTTACAGGAACGACTGTTACCATATTTTAAAATATTTCTATCTTCCTTTTTTTAGTTTAAGATAAGTTCAACTTTACTGTTTTCTAGACTTGAGAAAAATACATTAGTCAGTTTGGAAATTCTTATATTTTCTCATTTTTTCCACAAAAACGCTCAATTCTGTACTTGTTGATGGTCTCTAGAAATAAAACAAAAAAATTATTTTTGTACAATATCAACGTTTATTTCAATATATACAAATCATTATTCGACACCTACATATATATACTATAATACAAGTGTGTCTTCCCTCTTTTCGTATATGGAATCGCTGTTAGTTTGCGTCGTAAGTTCGCGTTTGAAAATGTACAAAATGTAGAAAGGTACGTACGACGCAATCGAATGTTTTAATACAAACGCTGTAAGAATTTATCTTGAGTCACAATTGTCCACATTGTTTCATGAATTAAAGCCACAAAATTAACTTTAAGGATGAGTAAATCAGAGTTCTAAACGAAATTAATGAGTAATATTTTCGTAAAGCTTTTACGAATATTTTCGACTTATCGGTTTCGACACCGTTGTGCCTTGGTAGTAAAACTAATTTCCTTAAGATTAAGTTTTATAAACGACATTTCTGTGAAAATCGTTACCTTCCTTTAAAATAAAAAAATAATTCTCGTTTCTAAAAATGCTTCAATAAAATGAAAGACTTTTCTTTTTTTTAAATGTACTGCTTTATACAGTTCTATTACATTCAAATCTAGGGCCTAGGGTTGACTTTCACAACAACTTAACGCTTTTACTTATTTCCTTCAGTCCCAAATATCATAATTCCTTTTATTACAGCCATGTTATTGATGATACCGATAATAACATTGAGATCATTTTTTATTGTTAGTTTAAAAGAACAATGAAAATCAAATTTTTTGCTCGTGGAGTAAAATTAGGACTGAAGGGCGCTTATCCACTCCATATCATCTGTATTATCAAATACCGATGATTGAAACTTAACGTCGTATTGATTAGTATTTATTTCCAATATTATTTACAAATTCGCCTTATTTAAATTTTCTCAGTATTTGTATGTTGGACCCAAGGATTAAATAAAAATATACATTTCGAAAATAGGTACTGGCATTCTTCTTTGTTATATAATCTCATGATTGACTAGAGCAAGGTGGCACCCATTTCTTAGTACACAGTCCTTAAGATTCATGATTTTATTTCAATAGATGTCAGTTTATTCTCTTAAATAAAAAACAAAAGATATAAATTAAAATTTAATATCCGTGTTTTCAGTCGTCACTTACACTTAATTAGCAGTCATTTATGATCGATTTCATCGATCTGTGTCACATTTATACTTTAATTGACTTTGTGTGAATGGCGATTTCAAATACGAATATTATTATAATGCTTAGTTTCTCCAAAATTTCCTACAAACTCTTACTGAGCAAGCAGCTCTCTATTTATATAATGCAAGGAGGATCAATTTACAATAAAAAAAAACTTCACATGCACGACGTTTAGTTTCAAAGAGTAGAATTTCCACTGTTATCCTCAAACCAACTATTGGCAGCTGACATCAGTACTTTTTTCAGTGGCTTATACCTGTTTTTACACGTTACATAAATCTCTAACAAGAATATGTGTACTGTGTGATATATATATATATATATATATATATATATATATATATATATATGTACATTTTCTAGAATATTCTTAAAATTTTTGCATAGCTTTGCCTAGTCCACTTATTCGATTTTGTGACGGAGATTACCGCTTTTTCACTTGCGTCTTCTCACGTCTATTTTTCGATCCGGCGCGATTCGTTGAAAACATACATATATATTAGATAGAATCCGACACGTCTATGACGACTTGTGTAAATTTAATCGCTTTCTTCAAATTACAGCAAAAACGTGATTCGAGTCTAGTAAGAAACGAATTTTTATTATTAGTAATGACAGCGTATCGTAAATTATTTTTGGAAGCATTATTGTCATTACGTATAGCCCACCAAGCGTCGGAATACGTCAAACGAGTATATTTATCTTGAGAGTCTTCTGAGGGGCCTTTGAACAGATGATACACTCATTAGGGGGAACATAAATATTTTCCGTCTGTTTCCGGATATATTTTTGAAAAAGGTTAATAGGTAATAAAGTTCTTCTGTACACGTAGACACCCTGCTAATTGGCATCAACAGTTGGTCAGGTTTAGGAATTGACTACTAGAAACTTATCTAAATATAGAAATACTCTTTTTGGAGCACTTTTTCATATTCGAGTTGGTTTAACGAGTGTAGGATAATACTATAGGACTGATGCTTCATCTATCAGAAACGGTGAATGATCGAAGAAAAATTATTCATTCTGATTAATGAAAAATCAGTCACTGACTAGGTAATACGTAACATTAAATTTAACAGAGATCACAGAGACACTTTGGTTCATCACGATTTCAGCGTTTGGTACCTTCAACAGGTAGGCCGATGCCTACGAGGCTGAACTTTCGTTCCTGATTCATAGTTTTCAGACACGGCTCACTCGACGACTTGACCATCTCTCACATAGAATCTGTACCAAATCCACTGATCAGTCCCGATTCTCCCACGTTTGAATCACACTGCATCACCCATTCCCAAATCCTTTTGGTCACTACTTTCTGGTCTACAGTGGTTTCAAGGCCGTAGCTGCTGAGCAGCTTCCTCAATTTATTTTTGTTCTCGTCAATATTATGCCGGTCATCAATCATGGTGTCCAAGTACATAAGACTTTCTGCTTTCTTCAAAAAGCTCTCGCTAACATCAACTGAAGTGGAGGTTGCACTATGGCTTATTTTGTTGACAAACCAATTGTCCTTCAGGTACTTGTTGATCTCCGTTACTTGTGGCCTCTTATCGGGTTTGTGTTCAAATATTCGCCTGAAGAACCTCAAGAGCCTCGGTGTGAATCTCCTAAAGTTTGGCGGAACATTCAGCCGTGTTTTCAACCATCGTTGAAAGGCTGAGTAATCTGGATCCTGAATGGGAACAGCACTTTGCCAAGGAGGGTTTCCAGTTAAACAAACAAAAAGAACAATACCGAATTGCCAACAATCAGCGCTCTTCTTGCAGGTGTACCTTTCATTTTTTATAACCTCGTGAATTTCTGGTGGCAAGAATTGCACCCAGGTACAAGTGATTTTACTGACCAGAGATCCTTCTCGCTTTGTACATCCAAAATCGCAGAGTTTGATTTTGGACATGTCTTGTGCGAATACAAGAATGTTTTCGAGTTTAACATCTCGATGTGCTAGTTGTTTTGAGTGCATAAAGTCAAGAGCAGATGCTAACTGAGATGCGATTTTTTTGCAGACGTCCTCAGATAATCCTCCGGCTCTTACGTTTCCTGCAAGGTCTCCGAAGGGGGCGAATTCTTGGGCAAAGACATAGCAGTTTTCTGCTCTGAAGGCAACAGCGTATGAACTGAGGATATTTGGATGAGGAGATAGATGGTAGGAAAAGTGAAATTCTCGGAAGAAATCCTTCTCCGAAGTCAGTTCTTGGTGCACGGCTTTTAAGACTACTTTGGTCTGAGTTTTTTTGTGGGTGGCCAATAAGACCTTGGCGAAACTACCTTCTCCTAGGGTTTTTTCTATGTCGTACTCCTTTGTTAAATTCACCTCATCGAGGGGAACCTCCTGCACCTTGTGAATTGCAGACTCCTTTTTCTCGTGAAGCTTCATCTGAAACAAAAATAGAGAATCATAGTTTAGTATTTTTAATATTTTTGGACTCGTATTTCATACTTTTAGTATGGCAGTTAAATTTACCATAACAATTATATATATCAATGTGAAAATATTGCACGAATCAAGCATGCAGATGTATGAGTCTGTTAAGGTTGCCAATTTTTAATTAAGCAGCTTTGAACATTGCATTTTCAGATTGTTACGAAATTTTTCCATTCTAAGATATTTCAGTGAGAACTGTTTAAAAAGTTTAAAGCATTAGAATTTTTAAATACTTCGCTTTTCAACTGTTAAATTTTAAACTGCTGAATTTACAATTAGCCCATTTTATACATTTAAATTAAAGTTTCTCATGAGGGTGTTAAAACACAATTAGCTTGTGCTGAAATTAGTTTGAAAAAGTGAGCTCAATCTTTTTTCAGTTTATGAGGGAATTTGTTTAATTTACGAGCTTGTAATTCTTGTATTTAAAAGCTTAATTCAAATGCTTCTTTACACCATTCATATATAAAAAAACATTTAATAGGACATGAAAGTATATTCTGCATTTGATTCCAATAATTTATGATTTTATTACGGTCTTGTGTCTAGGTTTAATAAAAG
Source organism: Andricus quercusramuli (assembly GCA_932178445.1). Lineage (NCBI taxonomy): Eukaryota > Metazoa > Arthropoda > Insecta > Hymenoptera > Cynipidae > Andricus > Andricus quercusramuli. Next base: position 621,740 of record CAKNXH010000506.1, on the reverse strand, counting down.
ATAACAAAAAATGTTTAATCAAAAATGAAATTGATTGAATAAGTCATTTTTGTATGTATCAGACTGTTTCATGGAAAATGATTTCATCCATTTTAAACAATACCATCAATAATAATAATAATAATAATAATAATAATACTGCCATTTCTGCTTTTTCATATAATATTTATTCAATACACAATAAAATTATGTAAAATTGAAATTTCATGCAGAATATTCTTCTACGTCTTATTCAATATTTATTTTTATTCAAAAACTTGCACCAACAAAACACTTAGTTTCAACTTTTAAACTCAAAGATTTACAAGCTCGTAAATTGAACAAATTTCGCCATAAAATCTGAAAATCTGAAATTAATTTCAGCTTGAACCGATTATATTTTGGCACCCACAAATTGTAAATATTCAACAATCGACTGTTTCTAATTCAAGCGCCAGAAGCTGACCCATATTTTTAGAGGAGTTAAAAAATGAACAATTGAAATTTTGAACTAAATTTTTCATAAAATACATTTTTTTTGAAATTTTAGAAAGTTAATAAAAATTTGCTTTATTTTGAGACATCAAAAATGATGAAGTTTGTAAAAATGAAGTTGTAGGTTGTGAAAAGTCAGATTGTGTAATTACTTATTTGAATACAAATATTTTGTTACTTGAAGCATTCATAAGTCGCAATATTCTACACAGTGAATGTTACAATCCCAAGGATTTTTTCTTCGAATGGAGAATAAATCAGGAAAACTGCGAATGGTTCCTAATTTTGGGGGGTTGATTAATCCATTCGATCTAACATAATAGTGGGGTTTTCAGGCGTAGTCTGTTCACAAAACACTTTCTCATGTCTTGAGAAAAATTAATTGAAATTCTAGCAAAGAATTTTTTTTATGAGCGGCCATCCATAAATTACGTAACAGCATTTGAGGGGGAGGGTGTTTGGTAAAAAGTTACAAACTGTTACATGGGGGGCGGGGATAAATAGATAAGGTTACGTCATATTTTCAACAAATCAACCTTATAGGAAATCCATGTATCCACATTATAGTAGTATAACTAATTATAATTTAATTTAATCACATTAGTTTTTTTCTTTTTTTTCAGTATGTGAAATAATATCCACAAAAACAAAGTTTTTCACAATTTTCAGAATTATTACTACCCGCAAATCATGAAACATTCTTCAAGTTTATCAGGTTAAGGTAAGACATTTGAAAAGACTCCAAGGGATTGCAGAGGATTTGAAAATTTTGAAAAGGATTTTTATGGAATTTCAATGGAATTTACGAGATTTTGTGACATTTTCGAACATTTTATGCAATTTTTCAGGTTTGCAAGGGATTTTATATTTTAATAAAATCGCAAACAATTCATTCACAAGAATTGAGGGATTTCAAATATTTGAAGAGATTTCTAATTAATCCAAAAAATTATAATAGATTTCAAGAATTGAAAGAGATTTCGAAGGATATTAAAGATTTTAGGGTGCTTCAAAAGATTCAAAAGAATTTTCAGGTGCTTTGTTTACTGGATTTCAAAGGATTCTCAAATATTTCGAAGAATTCCAATAGGTTTCAAGAATTTGAACAGATTTCAAAAGATTATAGAGATTTTAGGATGTTTTGAAAGATTCTACGGAATTTTCAGGAGCTTTACCAAAATCTTAGGGATTTCAAGGGATTTGAAATATTATAGGGTATTTCAAGGAACTTGAAGCAAGTTTCAAATGATTGTAAAAATGTCAAGGAATTTCCAGGAATATAATTTAATTTTATTTAATTTGACGGTATGTTATAATATTTTGATAAAACTTCAAAGAATTTACTCAGAAAAACTGTAAGTTTTCAAAGGATTAGAATGATTTGTAGAGATTTTCAAATATACCAAGGTATTCCTCAAGATTTTGAAGAATTAAAAATATTTTAGGGTATTTGAAAAAATATACATAAACACAGAGATTTTTGCGCAATTTTTGAAATTACCACTAAACAAAAAATCATTCCAAATTTTTTTAAGTTTATCGTGCTTTGTATCATTTATTAAATACATCCTCAGATTTGGTGATCTACTTTTCTAGATTTGATGGCAAATTAAACAGGAAGTAAAAATATCTACGACCTTCAGGAAGAGGTTTCGATCTTGTATATTGTTGTTAAAAATATAAACTTACGTGATTTGATAAAAGAGTTGAGAAAATTGTATAACTTCGTTTTATATTACGCTTTATTAATGTGTATTCTGATCGAAATCATTGTTTAAATATATTTAGGTTATTTTAGGTCACGTTCCGCTTGTCGATATATCAAGGAAAATGCATTAGCAATATACAGAAAAGTAATTTTTGTAACTGAATCACAGTGACGTCAGAAAAATGAGCTTCTTATACAGACCATTCAATTCATTGATATCTCATATCTCCGCAAAAGCACAATGAAAAAGGAAAGATATCCTTGACATTTGGACATACTCTTAAGGTGAAGGTATTATGCATAAGGGTGGATAAGAATAATCGATTTTCCAGGTTCACTGTCTCATTTGACCCACTATGTCACGTGCTGCTGATACTTGTACTGGTTGGTAATAATTAAGAGGGAGAAGGTCGATAGAACTGCGTCATAGGTACGTCATCGTTCCCTCGCTCGATTACGGCTACGGGGGTTTGTCAGTTAAGCAACTAAAGGTACCTCAACAGTATTGAGTTCTCGATTGATTTTACAAAATTCGTTCATCTGTAAAACAAGTTCCGCTGTTTCAACAATGCACGTCTGCGACAGATGCATGGGCTCGACTGATGTATCAACAAATACAGAAATTATTTGTTAACTTTCTGTGGAGGTAACTCTGACGTCAAACTAGGATTTTCTACCAATGACACCCAGCAAGGAAGACATTTTCCTTGATTTTTTTCATTAATGATTGAAATATCCTGTAGAATATATGGATATATAGTAGATTATATATTGTGCGATACTTAAATTATTTAAAAAATTGATCTAACTAAAAATTTATCACTCCACGACTCTGCCATCAGGATAACTGAGAAACCAGAGACGGAAAGCGATTTTAGGCAATCAGTTTTACAAGTAAATGATAAAACTACAAATTACAAATGTGTTGAACAAAAAAATTATTTCCATTATAATTAGCGTTCATGCAGGTTTAAGAATTTATTTATTTATTTATTTTTATTTAAAAATTTATCCCTGAATGAAAAAAAAACGTATACTTCTGTTCAAATGAAAAATACTTTGTGAGGACATAAACTACAGGAGCATTTCCTAAATAATACAAATCTTCTTTAAGTAAATCCCTCAAGAACTAATATCTTTTTACACTTAAACATGAAAAATAACCTTTCGCAACGAAAATTGACTACTTTATATACAATTTTTAAGAAAAATTATCAGTATAATATCAGAGTGGAGTGAAAATCATGAAATGAATCAAATCATTTTAAAATAATTTTTTTAAGTTACAGTTTTTTGAAAATGTAGACTACTTTTTTTATTTAGTAAATTGCACATCAAAGGAGCTTGAAATTATTTTAATATTCTGAAATAAAAATGTCGTACTTTTTGAGCTGTTTCAAAATTGTGAACCCATTTTTGAAATAATTTTCAAGCTTTAAAAATGCTGACTATTTTTTTTATAACATTAAATAAGGATGTGTTCTTTCCATTCAAATTTAAAAAAGTCAAGTTCTGCAATCGATATGTATAGGTACAACTTAAGGAAAGTGTAATTGACTAAATTATAAAAGCAAGTATTTTCACTTTCTCTAAACAAATGTTATTTTCACAAGAATTTTTTCATATTAAATTTTGTATGTTTGTTTACCAAAAAGCGATTCAATTACACAAAATTCGGCTAATTGTTTACTTTTATGACTTTTCAGAATTTGGTAATGAATGGTTCGAAACTTTTAAAAAAATTTTCTTTCTAGTCCAAAAGTAAAACTCAAAGAACACCCTTGAAAGAAACAAGGGTAAAAATGCCGCCAAATAATACATTCTCACTAGCATTTAATACAATTAGCGAATGGAACATTTTTGTCATAAATAGACTATAAATATTCTAATTATTCGCGTCCTAGAAATAAAATATCTTCAATTAAAATAATAATAATAATAATATGAATTACAGAAGCTGTAATTACAAACATTTTTTGAAAATGGTTTCAATTGTGAACTATTCTAATATTTCAAATTAATTAACTGTTGAATATTAAAATTAATCAGCAATCAGTTGAATTCAGTAAAATAATTAAAATGTATTAATATTTAACGTTAGTGAAATATTTCGTCAATTCACATTTATTGCAATATAATACATTTCTTCGTATACTGTTTCGTTCTGAAATTTAATTTTTTTTTTAATTCATAAAAACATTTTTTAATTATTCTTGTGTTAAAAAAAATACAAATGTTTTTGTTAAAAATGATAAAAGGGAGTATAAAGTGATAATGATTTCGTGGAAAACCAAAGCGTTGAAAGAAATCAGTTATTCAAAAAAAATTATTGGATTATTTCGAAGGGCTAGGGTGTGACAGAAGTTTCCCTTTCTATTTTTCAGCTTGAAAAGTTACTATTTAAAATTTTCAAAATTTGTATTAACATTTAAAATTTAATAATGAAACAACATTTATTTAGCATATTATAATTTTTATGTTCATTACAGCAATTTGTAGTTTCTTTAACATTCTAATATTTCAAATTAATCGTATGTCAAATATTAAAATCAATCAACAATTAGTGAAATTCATTAAAATAATTCAAATCTATTAATATTCAACTTCATTAAAATCTTTGATGGATTCACATTTACTTAAGTATAATATTATATTGAAACAAATGTTGATCAATAAAAGATTTCTTCTCATATTGTTTTGTTGTGAAATATGATTTAAAAAAAATATCATATAAATTTTTGTATGTTTTTGTTTAGAAAAATACAATTTTTTTTGTAAAAAATTTATAAAAGTTACTATGCAGAGAGAATAATTCCGTGCAAACCCAAAATGTTGCGAAAAATCAGTTACTCAAAAAAATTGTTTGATTATTTTTGTATTGTTTTGACAAAAATACAAATGGTTTTTGGTCTTCCCGATTAATATATTACTTCTGGACTAGATCTGCAATATTGCGAAAGATCTTTTGATTTTATGGGGGTTACTCTATATATTGCTCTATTGTTGGCCTAATGTTAATGCGTGGTTAAATCGCTGCGATCGTTAAATTTCAAAGGATTTACGAGGTGTAGCGAGCGAAAGGACGTGCGTCGATCGATAATTTCTTTGGCGATTCCGCATCTGGATTTCAGCCAAAAATGATTTTCTGTGCGAACTCGACCTACAGTTTGAGCTTGCAGTCGAATTTACGGTCGTACCTCCAACCTAAATCTACTTAAGGGATGGTATGATCGATACTAGTGGGAGGTTTTGGGGCTGGTTGTCCCAAAGACCTTTAGAGTCTCTAAATCGATAACAAGTTTCTATAATATCTCCCACTCTTTGGTTCAGTTACTAAAGTTAATGACTCAATTAGTTCACTCATGAAGACTTCAAAAGTTGCGGTCCCTGAAGTTATACGTGAGCTTTCTAGTAGAATAAAAATGTCTCTAATCATGGAAGTCATATTCGTGACAATATAAGTATCTAAAAAAAAATAACACTTCGAAATACAAAATTTATATGAGAAAATTAATATATGGGAAAACAAATTGTAAGTTAAAGGTCTCACATTTCCAACTGTCTACGTGCTTGGCAACTCTTCGAAACAAGGTCGCCCTTTTTGCGTTTTGTTTGCGCTCTTCTCGGTCACAGATCCAGAGACCTTTACATTTTGGTTGCATAATTTGATCTTCAAGTGAAGTCAAAAACAGTTGCGAAACATTTAATGTGGTTGTTAAGACATTTATTATCGTAGTTGTGATATATTTTTTCCTATTTTCTTGGAATCGCGAGAATAACGAAATAAGTATTGAAAGTCCTTGTCGAAATTTATCACCAAGACTATATTATGCGTTTGTGTTATTTTTATCGAATTTATGATTTCAAATTATAAGTTAGAATCTTCTGAAAACTTGACATGACTCACGGTGAAGTCTCTGGGACGTTTTTTTATTTCTGCAATATTTATGACTGTAAACAATTTTTGACCGCATGTGTAAAAAAAGAGTAAGCGCATTGAGGAATTTTATTATTGAATTTTTAAGGGAAAATCGTATTCTATCACGTCATGAATTGCCCTTTTCCCCATGTATTTTTGTTCTCTTCTTATTTTGAAGCCAAAGAAGATTTTTCAGTGAAATTTTTTTGAATTTTGTTTGTATGATGCCATTTGATTATTAAATCTTGAAGCAAGTGATGGAAATGAAGGTCAAAATAAAAGATTCGATAATTCTCTTTGAAACGTTGCGGTCACTGTTTTGGACCCTCATCATTCCGAAAAATATTTATTAAGCCTGTAAAAAACATACAAATGATATAGAAAGTATAATTATGAAACAGAATGAAGAATGAAATTTCAAATTTTAAATAAAAGGAAGAGCTGACTGATGAGGGTCCAAAACAGTGACCGAAACATTTCAAAAAGAATTATCAAATCTTTCATTTTGACCTTCATTTCCATGACTTGCTTCACGATTTAATACAAATAAAAAGTCGAGACTAAACGTACAACATTTCATTATTATTTAATTTTTGATATAATTGAGAATGGGCCCTGTATAATAGCGATTGGAGTCCTGTTCTCAATTACATTACACATGAAAAATTAATGAAATTGCAGTCTTTAAACTAAATAAAAAATTTACTAGCCCAGCCGGACGTGTACTAGTATATTTCCTGCGGTTTCTCAAAATTTCAGTAAGATATCCTCCTCAGTTTGAAAATGAGGAAGATAAAAAAAATATATGGGAAACGTAGCAATTTCTGACGTCATAGAATATCACTTGCCATTAAGGTCAGTTGTACTATAAAGGAAAAACCAATTTCCAAATTTAGAAATAATTGATTACAAATGTTGTATTCAAATTTTTTCGTTTCAGTTTTTTAAACAGCAAAAAACGTTGAAAAAAGTAAAAGTGGCGATGTAAGCTATAATCCAAGACTCTCGAAAGAAGGAATCCTAATCTTTACTCGGTGTCGTCGTTAATCACCATCCGTCTCTACCCGGAGGAAGATTTGTTATCTCGAAATGAGGCAGTGACAAAATACGAACAATAAGTCTTGAATTTAGTCTTAAAAATGGTTTAATTTTTGGAAAAAATGATTTTGACTTCTTTTTTTACTGTTCCGGTTTCCACGTACTGGGTTATCTTGGGACTCTGAGTGCAGGTATATATTTAACTTTTGCTTTGTCGTAGCTATTTTAGCGTCTGAGAACATAGACTTAAACTATGTTTATGATTGCAGGCACGTGCTTTTTAAGTCACAGGGCCTAATCTTCATATCAAAAAATTAATAATGTTGATTATCAGATGATAAAATTTTATTTGGGGAACTTGGGTAACTATTTCTTTAACGATCTAAAAATGGGTAAAAAGTTAATTTATGATGTAATGATTAATTGAATATTTATCCTATAAATAAATCATACAATACAATACAGCACTCGAGATCACGCTTTGAAAAAAGTGTTTTAAAATTTCATTAATTATTTTCATCTGGCCGATAATCGGTCAGGGTAGAATGCATATATCAGACATTCGTTCTAGTGACCTTAATTCATTTTTGGTCAATAGTGCATTTGAATTTGCAGACAATTAGCAATATTAGATTCTGAAATTGTTATTTTCATTTGGAATATTTTAGTTCTAGTCACAATTATGCGATTATTCAAGGAATTTAAATCATTTTTGGTATAAATATAAATTCTTAGAATATTAATTAACACCAAAAAACATCTGCATGAGAGAATAATTATAATACTAAATATAATTATATCATAATAAGCTTAAAATACCAAATTTATTAAATTAAAACGTATGTGAAAATCTATAAGGTACCTCATATAAATTTAAAAAATAATGTTTTAAAAGCCATTTTCAATATGATAAAACTGTGGATTATATTTTGAATTTTCCTGATATTTCATTATTATAATTATTTACAATTTATCATATTGTACATTAACATACAAAAACGAATTTCCGTTCATTTTAGTTATGAATTTGTATCCGCAAAGTTTCATAATGTTCACGATGGCTTTTTACCAATTATTTTCAATTAATTTAATTTATTATGTTATAAAATATAATCTGCTATCAATTGTATAATTTATAATTTACTAAAAATTGTCTTGTCTAATCATACTGAAAAAATCCGACTATTTACCATTGCCGATACGTATTTTTAAAAATATTTCACAAATTTATTAGTCAAGTATTGGGCAAAGTGTTTGGATAAATAATGCATTACTGCTGCATTATTGTAAAAAAATTAATGTTCATATTCGCTTACGTCTACAGCCTAATCTACCTAACCGCTTGACACCTAATTTTAATAAGAAATCTGCAGCAAAATTTTTTTCTATACGTATTTCAGGAATATAAGATAATATCAATTGAATTTGTGCCCTTATACGAATTAATTTTAATGATCTAACAAGATTCTTAATAGATTCTTAATAGCTTCTTAATAATTAAACAGGCAAGGATAGAAAGTTACATGGAGTTTTTATTTGAGGTTTTTAGAATGCAATTTATACAAAAAATAAAAATATACAAATAAAAAATGCGAAAGTGGGACATTGGAATAGGTCAAAGAGTCACAGAAAATGATTTTAAATTCTACCAATATGATTTTATTTAAGACACGTGAAAATGATAAAATAGTAATGAAAACATATTTATAAAGCCAGGAATATTGATTTTTTGTAAGAAATAGTCGAAAATGATTAAAAAGCATAAAACAGTTCTTACCTTGACGTCACGATGTAGCATGAAAATTTTCAGGAAAAACAGGACTCCGAACAGAAATCTCTTCGTTAATTAACACAGTTTTCTATTAAAGAAGCTATAGTGCTAAGCAACTATCTGCTCCTAATGTTTACATTTTTATTTCTGATTTTGGAAACTCCCACCCAAAAAACTACCGGAGCACTTTTACTTTTACACGCTTTATATATACCATCGACTTTTAAAAATGTCGACGTTTTTTTCACCTTAGTATTTTGATAAAAGTGGGTAATCACAGATTATGCTGAAGGTAGCACGATTACATTTTCGGTGTTACGCGTGTTTCGCGTCTGGAGCGTCGCGACGCCTCACTTCGCTTTTATAGAGTCCGGACTGACCTAGCGCGCGCAGTCGTGGTGTGTGGAAAAGGGTGGAAATCAGTGGTGCTTCGTGATAAAAGACACTACTTATTTCCGTAGAGAGTGCCTTTAAAAAACGAAATAACGTTTCTGCAAACTAGAGTACATTCTGATATGACATTTTATATCCTTATTCATACAAGATTTCTATCATTTGATTTAAAATTTCACACGGGGTGTCTACTACCCCGGAAACCCCGGAAACTCGGGAAATAGCTGGGTTTAAAAATAAAACCGAAAAAATTCGAAATTAACTTGGAATACAAATTCGAGTCGAATAACATTTGAAGTTTTGGAAAATGTGTTATTTTTGTTAATCGCGATTACAAGAAATAAATTTCAAATGTTTGTATCCTTTTCTTGACAAGTTGTAGTCACGAGAACTCAAAAATTTTCAAAATGGTCTCACTTCTTGAATTTTTATCAAAAATAGCTGGCTAACGAACTTGACCTTCATTTTAGGATACTTGAAGAGTATATCAAAGCCCAATCCAATCTGTCAATTTTTTCGAAAGTTATCGTGCTAACAGACTAAAAATCTACATACATCACCACTCACATACACACATACACACATACACACAGACAGACATACACATTCGTAAAAACCTGTTTTTTGGATTCAGGGGGTCTCAAAACGTGGACATTTGACAAAAACCGGGGGGGTCAAATTTTATACAAATCTAATACCTTCTCTAGATGAGAATGTAATACATAGATTTACACATAGGTTACCCTTATATAGTAAATGCGTTTTATTCGTGCTTCAAGCAAGATGAGATTTGATAATTACAACAGGGGAAAAATCGGGAAATAACCGGAAAATAACCGGGAATTAGGTGGTCCAAAATTAACTGACAACCTCTGCACAATTTAAAGGGCCTGTAAGCATCATATAATCAGAATTTGTTATCTAGCGCTCTTTTCAAAAAATCAAACTCTATCAATTGGTCGTATATTTTTTAAATAACAATTTTTCCTCGGCGAATAAACGCTTCCCAAAATTAAAGATTATTGCATTAATTATTTTTTCAATAAATTGCACGGATGAGCATTTTTCCCATAGTCATTCCGGTATAAATAGCCGGCTTTTTTCAGTACACATACAGGCTGCCTAATTAATGTCACACATTTCAAATGCTCCTAACTTATCTTTAAAATGTGAATTAATGTATCAGTCTGAATTTTGGGAATTGATAAATGCCATAAAGAAGAAAGTTTGGTCAGCATACAATTTTTTGTGTGTGAAAAATACGACTAATTTAGTAACTTAATATTGTTTTGAAAAGATGCAATGATCCCAGTTCTGATTTATGATATCAGAGACAAATGTGCAATTTTATTAATTTTTCTATTAAAATGTAACTGAGGGCAGGGCTTTAGTGTCTGGGCTGAGATTATATTCATAAAAATTGTACTAGTTAAACAAAATAAAAACTCAAATGGGCCAGACAGACGTGCATGCCTTTAAGTTGGCAAACTTCCAATTTGAAGTAATTAAATAGTAAAGTAGCTTAACTTCAATTTTTTTATTTCCTCCTGTTTCAATTTGATGTGCTGCAAATTTCAAACTGTTTAGCTTAGTAGGTTTGAATTATAACTTTTTTACTCACACAACTGAATTTATTAATGTTTGTGGAATTTAAGATAAAATTTTTGTAACTTTGATGGCATCCACTTTGAAAGTGTAGGCATCTCTACGTTTCTCATTTGCGGATTTTCTGATTTCGAAGGCTTCGGATTTGAATTTAATCAATTTCAAAAGAATTTCATTAAAAAAATTATTTAATTAAAAAAGGACTCTGTTTCGAATGCTGCAAATTGAAAATTGCGTGTAATTATTAAGGCTCTGAATTTCATATTATACAATTTGGACATATCTGAAATTCAAAACAAAATTTTTTGAAGATTCATATTGAAATATTCGAAACATTATATTGAAATAATCTGGCACACTTAAAAAAGAATTTGAAGTGAATTTGTCCTGGCTTTTTCAATATCCAAAGAAAATATTCGTTTGCTAACGTCTTCAAGTTGGAATTTGTCAACGATTAAAGCTTTTAATGTAAAAAAAAATAATTGTAGAGAAGTATTTTTATACACAGAATTCTATATTATTCCCTTAGAAAATTGCCTATATGTGATATTAACAAATTTTTACAATTTCAAACTTTAAATTATTCGATTATTAAGGCTTCGAAATTATAACTATTGTAAAAAATTGAAAGTGTTAATTAGAAAAATTTCAATCTCACGGACTGTTAAATGTGAATGATCAAATTTTGAACCTTTTTTTAAATATTATATAGTTTTTAAATATTTCTATTTCATATAAAAGCCACTTTTGAATGAAACCTCTTTCTCAGATTTGAGTCGTTACCTTAATTTAGCCAAATGTCACAAGTGAGAATATGAACTTTTTCAAAAATAGGTAACATGAAAGTGCCAGAAAAAGGTTTGTGAGTGAAATAAATATGCAAAGTAATGCTCGTTAACATATTACTATTTGAAATATTATATAGTTTTTTGCAATTAAAGATTAAAAGTTATAGAGTATCTTAAAACATCTATCTTCAGATTTTAATGGAATGCATATTAAAGGAAAGCTTAGAGTTTCTGATTTCGAATTCTGAAAGGACATAATATGATGTTAAGAGAATTCTGACGGAAAAGTTCTATGAGATTTGAAAAGAAAAAACTAAATACTTGTATTAGCTCAAATAATACCACACTTTAAATAACGAAAAGTCTATTTGCAATTCTGCGTCGAAAGAGCTCTATAAAATTTCAATATTCCTAGCTTTGTCATTAAATTGATGTCGTCTTGTTGCCTTTGAAAAACAAAACATTTCGCCTGCGACCGATTCTGCGACACAAAGTTATGTAAATTGAACTTGTAACTAAAATTTTACTATGTTGATTGCAAAAAAGATGAATAGTGATCCCCTGTCATGACTGTGTTCACTAAATTCTCTACAATCAACTGATTTTTGAGCCATGTAGGATATGAATTTTCCCATTTTTCTGAAAGATGGTTTTTGGCGAAAAAAACTGTTTATATCCTAAAACGATGTAAATTGGAAAAAATTTTGCTCGAAGTAATATACATAACTTTAAACAGCTATCATTTTTATTTTAAAATACATTTTTAATATTAAAAATTTCTTTTTGAATGTCCTTATTGTCAATTTTGTATACAAAATGTCCAAAATAGTAAAAATACTCGTTATTTTTATGTTTATATATTATTATATTTAAAAAGGTAATTCGTTTGACTAAAAGGATTATCCAAATACTTAAAAAACCTAATCCTTAAATTTATTTTATAAAGATAAATCTAATATTTTAGTTTGAAGAATTAAAAAAATGGCTTCAACCACATTTAAATTAACATAAACGAATGTTTTGTTTTTCACGCTGGAAACTCATAGGAGCTTTTCAAAATTATTGAATATTGCATTAAAAAAAGAAAACCGAATGATATCTTTTTTTCAAACAAGGTTGTTTTTAATTAAAATCAATGCTCTTTCATGGAAATAGTGCATATAGCATCCGCGACAGAATCGTGGGCGTGTGTTTTTCAAGAAACAATCAACAGAATTTGCTTGCGGGGGTGAAATCGATTTAAATAAATGTATCGACAGGTATAGATACTTTATATTTCAAGCATTATTTTCTCCAATATGATTAAAGAAATGACACACTTCAATATCTACTAGATACATTTATTCGATACTTTTATAATAGAATAAAAAAACAGAGTAGAATAGAACCTTAATAATAGAAGTCTCGACAAGCAGCAGATGTACGCGTGCGTACGTATTGCAAGCTAGCTGTGAATTCGATCTCGAATGTTTCCACTTTGTTTGTATTTACAATTTTTTAGTGCTCATTTGATAATTACTTTGCTTCCTTATAGAGGAAGTCAAAATAAAAAGCCTTTTCTATTCTTATATGAACTGTGCATTTTTCTATTTAAAACATATTTTTTTTATTACGTATACATAAATGACTATAACTTCTCTACTCATCAAAACAATGAATTCATACTAAGGTCAATCGATTCGCCTCGAATCAACGAATCTTTTCTATCTTTGGCATTTTTACATTACCTTGAAATCACATGAATGAGAAAATTTTTACCACAAAAATCGATTTTTCTATATAACTTCCTTACTCTGTCATAAAATGTATTAATATTACAGGTCAATCGATTCGTCTTGAACCAAGGAATCATTTCTATTCTTGCATTAACTTTGGGTTGAGGGAATGAAAAAAGTTTCATCATAAAACACCGATTTTTAAAATAATATAAAGTGCTTTAAAAAATATAATAAATATTTTTATAAATCCTTTAGCCAGCTTTGATATATTTGTAATGAAAATAAGCCGTCTAAATTTCATCAAATAAGCTGCAACTTTTTTCAAGTTACCGTGTTCTCAAAAAAGTGTGACATCCACATATCCACACACCCACACACACTCATCCGAAACATTCCTTAGAATAGTGTATTTAAACATTGTTTAATTGAGGAAGGTTTCATTGAATTAATTAGGCATTTTTCGAAATTTTTACCTATAAAAAGCTTCCTCCATGGAGAAAAAAAGGAAAATGTAGCAAATCAGATGAAAAGGAAGAAAACTTGCATCATTTCTGAATAAAAGCGTCTGAAATTGAATAATTGGAAATTAAAAGTGTTTGAAATTGAATTTTTTAAAGTAAGAAGCTCTTAAAATTGAAAGAAGATCAAAATTGACTAAAATTTCGAAAATGTGATAGTTTCAATAGAAAAGAGGTAATATCGTATTATTTCTAATTCAGTGGGTTCAAAATTGAATGATTTTATTTTGAGTTGAAGAATCTCACAATTCAGCTATATGAATTTTAATTACAAAATTAAAAGTTATGAAAGAAACAAGATGGAAAATGTAGCGTTTAGCATGAGAATTCAGAATCCTATATTTGTAAGCATTCAAAATTAAAGAAATTATTTAATTACTCAGGTATCAATTTTCAGTAGTTTAATTTTCATTTATTTTTACTTTTAAAGGCAAATTTTCATATCTTGCTTCCTCATAGAGAAAGTTTTGTAATGGTATAATTTTCCAAAATGTTTAAATTCATTTAATTGAGCCTACCTCGATTTGAAAAAGTCTAATACAATTTTCTAAGCAATAGTCTGGATGTGTGTGTAGAGAAGGATTATTTTCATCACTAGTATCTTGAAATTGACTAGAAGTTTTCTGAAAATATTAATTGAATTTTTATTAACACTTAATAATATTTTAGAAATCGTTTTTTTATAGTAAAACTTCTTTCATTAGCGTAACTCAAAGTTGATACAACAATAGAAAAGATTCCTTGGTCCGAGACAAATCGATTGACCTATAATATTAATACATTTTATTAAAGAGTAGGAAAGTTATGGTAATTCATGAATTTTGAAAATCGTTTTTTTATATTAAAACTTTTTTCATCTACATAATTCAAAACTGATGCAATAACGGTAAAGATCCTTGATTCGAGGCAAATCGATTGATCTATAATATTAATACAGTTTATTGAAGATTAAGGAAGTTATGCTCATTTATATTTATAATATTTGAAATATCTGTTTCAAACAGAAAAACTTTTTTCAGCGACATAATTCAGAGTTGACGTATGGATAGAAAAGACTCTTTGATCATAAATTTTCAAATAGAATAATTCTGACAATTTTTGTGAAGAAATCATAAAGCTGGGAAAGGGATAGGGTGTGACAGAACCGTTCCCTTTTCCAGCTCGAAAAATTATAATCTCGAATACAAAATTTGATTCAAAATTATTATTAATGACTAAATTGATAAAAATTATTCATTAATTATTATGAACATTATGAAGACCGTGGTTTTTCTATTATTTACAAAAAATCACTTATGCAATGTGCTCGTGAAATGAGGACCATATAATTATAAATAGAAACAAAGTGGAAACACTTGAGATCAGATTCACAGCTAGTTTGAACAAGATTGCTATATAAGATTGCAATGTTTGAAAGTGCTAAATTTTAAGCCTTTCAAATTGAAATTGCGTCTTTTTCAGTTGAGTTTCAAATGTTCAATATTTTTGAACATTTCCAGATAGAAAATAATAATTTAATTTTCAATGCCTATGGTTCTAAAATCTTCGCATTTATAAGGCTTGAATCTAACCAATTTTTCTGTAATTTCTCATTATTTTTCATTCATTCTGGAGGCATTTAATTCAGAATTGTTTAAGTAAAATTCTTTTAACTGAAAGATGTGTAACTACCATGTCTTTCGACTTGATATTCTACGATTTCAAAGCATTAAGAAAAAAAAGACAATTTTGCACGTTTAAAATTAAAGCCAAACAATTTCGAATATTCAAACCTAAAATAATTTACATTGAAACTAACTATCAAGGCTTTCAATATGAAATTCTGAAAAATTTAATCGTGAAATTGTACTGACATTTTTAATATTTGAATTTGAAAGAGGATTGTGAAATTTGAAATTGGAAACCTTAAAAATTAAACTATTTTAGATTTGCGCATTCAAAACTATAATTTAAAACTAAAATTATAGAAATTTTTATGATGATAAATATTTTATTAGGTATTAAAGCATGTAGTATCAAGTGACTTTCAAGATTATTGCATAGATTTTTTACTAAAAAATGTTATTTCTGTTAAAAAAATCAATATCATTTTCGTCGCTCAAAATTGAAGAATTTGAAATACTGAGGCTTAAATTCAATTTAACCTTTAATTAATTATTTCAATTTTTAATTAACCTTCAATTTAAATGGAATGCTTTTTAATTGGAAATTAAAAAAATTAATAAACTCAAACTTGACTTGATAAGACGTTACGAATTTTTAGTTTTCAAATTGTGCATCACGATGTTTAAAATTAATTTATTTCAAGCTAGAGTGCAAAATTAGTAAATTAAAAATTGAAAAATAATTTCCATTTAACGAGAACAACTTCATGTTGGAAACGATTTTATACGATGATAAACCGACTTGTTCTAATAAACTGTCACATTGATATGATAGAAAAAGTTGGGAGACGGAAAACACGAGAAAAGCGAGTGGAAACGTAAGGAGCTAGAATGTGGGCAGAATAAATGAATGTTAGATTATTATACGAACTGTCTACCGCTACGGGATTTTCCGTAAGACTAACTATAGATTTCAGGCTCGTGCAGGGTTAAAGTTATGGAAAATTCTGTAATACTAGTCAGTGCCATTATTATATATGATGATAATAATTAAATCGTAAAATTATATCAATATCAAATTGCCTTTCTATTTGAAAATGTTATATGTAGGCCGTAGGGGAATTGTTTCTAAAACGGCCACTCCGCTAAAATGGTCAATCTATAATAATTGACTGATTAAAAGAAATAAACGCCAATGTTTTGTACGTCAATATTTTAGAGTGAAATAGACACCCACGACGAGTTATTTTGAACACTAAATATGCAAATTGACAAAATAAAATATGATTATAGATTTCCTCTGATTTATGCTAAAATTTTACTTAAAAATTAAATTAAATCATTAAATTCTTTACCATTTGTTAATGTCACCATTGTTATTGGTATATTGTAGTTTTTTCTTTAAACTTTTGCTTAAGCTTTGTATCAATCTATAATTGTGACTCAATTAATTTAAAATAAAATAAATATTATAGAATAGCCACTCAAATAAAAAGTTGATAATCTTCTGTGTATTAATCGGTCAGCCGAAAGGGATTTAGGGTAATCTGTCTCTGCATGCGGTAGAAATATCATTCTAAAATTTACGTCATATTTGAAAGCGAAAAATACGTTAAAACTTTGAACAAGTTAAGTAAAATTTTCAATTCCGTGTAGTGCAGTAACATTACCTCTCAATTCGTACGTTAGTACTGTTAAAATTTATAATTCGAATTTAGAGTAAACAAACGGCTTTAAGGTTAAGTTACATATTTCAAAGTATTATAATTTTTCAATTATTTATTGCGAAAAACTTCATATTTTGAATCTATGTTCATGATTTCTTATTTCGAAAAACACAATTTATCAATAAATAATAATGTATCGTACATTGAACTTCAATGTAACCATACCCAACTTTACCTCATATTTTGACAATATTTCTTAAAATTCATATAATGAAAATCATACACTGATAAGCTGAATATTATAATGAGAGATTTAACAACCTTAGTGCTGAAATTATCAGAAAAATAAGCATGTTCAAACTAATGCTTTGAGACTGACAGGTTTAACCGAGCTTTTCTTATCGCAGTTTTCTGTTAATTCAAATTTAATGTACCCCACTTTTAATCTTTAGAAATTGTAGAAAAAATGTCAAATCACCGTTTATCAGACTCGTTTTTCTAGAAATTATTTAATTCCTCAAAATATCAAGCAGATTAATGCTGAGATGTCCATTTTAGACAGAATTCACCTATATATTAAAAAGTGGAAAAAATTCAACTATCCTCATAAAACAATATTTATACAATATAAAAAAATCAGTCTGAGATAAATCACTAGGAGTCTTTTCAAAATATAAATCTTTTTATAAAAAATGTTTTGCAGAAACGTCTGTCACTATATGAAACTGGGATTTTAGAAATAATAAGACAATTTAGAAATGGGTATTTTAAAGAACATTTTTCTATTTTTAATCTTCTCTACTTCCATGCCTTCCATGAATTTGAAATAATCATGCTTTCTATGTACTGTATTCATTGTTTTCTGTTGGAAAATCCCACGTAATTTTGAACAAATGTCGCGAGCAATCAAGTTTCCGTGCGTGGGAGAATGGGCGAATTATGCCAATTTCCAGTTAGCTAGTCAAAACGAGGTATGAAAGTTAGGTAGCAATCGAAAACTTGAATGAAAACCCACACAAATTCATATAAAGGAGGATAAAGCCTTATAAACATTTCTATACAAAAAGTTTCAGTCAGCTGAATAAGGTAGCTATTTTAAAAATAATATCTCAAGACTTTCTTAGCCACGAAAGTAACAAATATCAAGCTGAGGGTTGGATTTCATTATAAAAAGCTGTAGTTTAATTTGAAGTTACTTTTAAGTAGAAGCTGGAACTTAAAAAGGAGGTGAGGGGTCGTAATTAAACTACGTTGCCAATTTGAGGGGGAAGGGATTGCGTCAAAATCTACGATTGGTAACAAGGGTAAGGGCAGAAAGGCGATTTATTGGAAGTAACTTTTTGAATTTAGATAACATTTACTTTGGTTAAAATTCTACTATTTGATTAAAAATTTTATTGCTCTGTTGAAAACGTAATTATTTTGTTAAGTCATCTTTTTTGGTCAACAATTCCTCTACTTCGTTGAAAGTTAAACTACTTTCTTAACTTTATCAACTCTTTTGTTGAAAATTCATTTTTTTGTTAAAGACGCATCATTGAATGTAACTGTTCCATTTTTTGTTAGAAAATTAAAATTTTAAACTTAATTGTTCGGTAGAAACATAATCGGTTTTGGTTGAGAATTCAACTACTCTGTAGAAAATTCTTATTTTTTAGTTGGAAAAGCAACTAATGGGTTTCAAGTTTGAATACCTTTCAAAAATGGCTACACTTGATGTATTATTTTAGTTAAAAATTGATCTGTTTTTTAGAAAGCTCGTCTGTTTGGCTTGGAAAAATTAAACAGTTTGGTTGAAAATGAACTTTTTTGTAAAAAATTCATATTTTTGGTTGTGAATTCAACTATTTGGTTAATAATTATTCGTATTTTCTGGTTTGATTCAAACTGTTGAAAATTCGCTTTTTTACATTCTCATCTCAATGAGAAAGAATTGATTTTATGTGGAAAATGACTATCGCGGATTCCATCAAATTTTGACGTTTTGAGACCCCCTGAGTCAGAAAAAAACAGTTTTTTACATTGGTGTCTGTCGTTGTCGCCGTCTGTATACCGGATAACTTTTGAAGGTCTAATCGGATTACATTGTGCTTTGGCACACGATTTTAGGGACCGAAACGAAAGATCAAGTTCGTTAACCCGCTATTTTGGATAAAAATTCAAAAAGTTAGAGTATTTTCAAAATGTTTGAAACGATTTTTTTCATGATTTAACAATGATATATACGGTTATTCATAGTACTGGAAAATTCGAAAAATTTATTCTTATGCATTTTTTCGATAGAAAGAAACTTGTCAGAGTTTTAGCATTCTCAACATCACCACAAAAAAAAAATAAAATTAACATTTTAAGCCAAACAATGCATGATAAGGAAAAAAGTCAAGAAAAACAAAACATTGCTTTCTGAAAGCTCTATAAGATTATAATAACAAATGTTTAAATGTTCTTGAAAAATCGAAAATAAACATCTTGATCGCACAAAATATAATGAAAAGTAAAAAATTCAATGTTGCGGTCAAACTATGGAAGACACGAAAGAAAATGAAGAGATAAAAATTGTGCACCCAAACATTATCTACAAATTTGTTATGAATCACTTTTTGATAAGACCCGTCGTTTTTGTTTTATTCTAAAAAACGAAATTGAAAATTAAAAAGACACGAATTTTCGAACAAACGCCGCAAATTATTGAGCAGAAGTTGTTCACCCAAAAAGAATCTACAAATTTGTCATTAATAATTTTTCTATAGAACGAGTAGGTTTCCTTTTGAGCGCAAAAACAAGATTAAAAATAAAAAATTTAACTTTGGGAAAAACGACACAAGAGACGAAAGAAATGAAAAGACAAAAGTTGTTAAAGCAAAAAACATCTACAAATGTTGTTATAAACTCTTGTTATAAAAATATATAAAAAATATTAACTTTTTGGAAAAACGACACGAGTTACAATAACATTTTATTTAACAAGATTTTTCGCCTAAATTATATCTACTAATTTGCCTGGAACCACTTTACGCTAGGATACGTATTTCTAGTTCAAATCGTAAAAAACAACACAAGTTGCAATACAATTTTAATAACAAAAATGGTTTTTTTCCTATAGGATGCACACTTTTTTTAAATTATGAAAACAATATAATGAAAATACGTCTGTTTCAATACCAATGGGTATTATGAATTGTAATAATATAAATTTATAGCAATGATACATTTTTCAGAGTTTCACATTTAATTTTGAAAGATCTGTGCACAAATGTGAGGTAAAAATTTTACTATCCACCGTGAAGCGCGATCCGAGCAGCGTGCGATGAGTATGTGCCCCCGCAGCCGGCAATTTTTTTAAATTAATTTGGTTAAACTGAAAATTCTTATTATTCCATTTTGGTTTGAAAAGTCTCCCCCAGTTGAAAACTCAACTCTTTGGTCTGAAATTTATCTTTCTTGATTGAAAATTCATCCATATGTATGAGGATTTGTTTCATCTTTTGGTAGAAAATTCGTAATTTATTTGAATTTTAATCTTTTTTGTTCGAAAATTTCGACCGCTTGGTTGAAAATGCTACTCCGTTGGTTAAAAGTTTTTCATATTTAATGGAATATGTGGTACTTACATTATATGCTTCCAATAAATAAATCGAAGCTCCTATTATTTTCCTATTTTCGCGAAAAATCACTCTATTTACTCCAGGGTGGGAGGGGGGGGGGGGCTGGGTTGAAAAATAGCAAAAAGTTTGTAATTTTCACAAATTGTAATGTGGTATTTTTTATGTAACTTTCAATGATGCATGAAACGAAATTTCAAGGGAAGCCTTATTTCTCATTATCGCTTATGAGGGCAATTTTAATCCTGATTTATTTATTTCCAAGAAATTCCTGTTATTCAAGAAGTTCTGTAGGTTTTCCGTAATCGCAAGTCTTAATCGTTGACGTCAGATTTCAGTGAATGTCCGAGTGTGGGCTTAGAGTATTGTTCTGTTTATTATCAAACTGGACTTTTTTTAAAGCGACGATTTTCAAGAATTAACTTCCAGATAGTTCATAAGTTATTAACGTGTATTCTTTTTTTCTTTCTTCTTTGACCTCCTGACAAATGGACCACTCTCCCACGCACGGAAACTTTATTGCTTACGGCATTTCTTCAAAAATTAGGTGGGATTTTCCGATTGGGGGGGGGGGGGAGTTACAGGTTTGTGACGATTTTTAACGTAGGAGGGGAGGACTCAACACAGAACGTGACATCACACACTTTTCAGTATTGGAAATAACCTAACAATAGCGTAATTTACATGAAAAATAAAATAATAAAGATCGACGTTTGTAATCCGTTCAGGGGCCATTCAAAAACTACGCCACACCGTTAAGGCGGGTGCGAAGTGGGTTAACGCAGAATATGACATCACACATGGAAAATATAAATGTTAATAAATTTTTTGAAATGCTTGAAAAAATGAAAATTAAAGATTTTATTGTACGAGTAAAGCATCTACATACAACATACTACTATTTTCCTCTTTTTCAAAGAATTCCTTTCTTTCCCCTGCTTTCAAAAAACTTTCCCTTTTTCTCATCCATTCGCTCATATGCGAACAGAATTAATAGAACCCAATAAGAAAATGCAACCATTTTTCGTTGATAGTTACTTTGTTTTCATTAAAAAGTCTACTTTTATATTATAGGTTCAGAATTCATCTCTTTTGGTAAACAATTTTATTATTTGATTGTAGATTTAACTATTCTGCATGAAAATTTTTTTTTTTTTGTTGAAATAAATTAATTTTCTTAACTAAAAATTCAACTAACCCATTTTTTGCTGAAAATTGATCGCTTTTAGTTGAAAATTCAAATATTACAGTTTTCATTAAGAATTCATATTTTTTGGTCGAAAATTGATCCGTTTGGTTGAACTACTTTTTCGAAAATTCATTTAATTCACTAATTTGTTGAAAACTTGTTTTTTGTTTTTCAAAATTAGTTTTTTAACTAAAAATTTAATCGTTCCCTTTTTTAGTTGAAAATTGATCATTTTTAGTAGAAAATTCAACTATCTTTGGTTGGAACTTCATATATTTTGTTTAAAAATCGGACCATTTGTTAGAAAAATCATCTTTGTAATTTGAAATTTCAAATTTTTTGTTGAAAGTTCTTCTCTTCCGCTAGAAAGTTCAACTATTTGATTGTAAATGCAACTCTTTGGTTGATAATTTTTTTCCAATTCAACTGTTTAGTTTGAAATATAATTATTTTTTTGGATAGAAAATTCGACCCTCTTTGATTGAAAATCCATCTTTTTTGGTAGAAAAGTTCTTGGTTGATAATTCTACTGTCTTCTGAAATGTTCTGAAATGTCTAAAATTAATTTGTTTTTTTGTTGAAAATTTAACTGTTTGGTTGAAAAATCATCATTCTTAGTTGAAAATTGATTTTTTCGATATTAAAAGTCAACTGTTTTCTAAAAAATGTTATTCAAAAGAACTTATTCCCCTATTTTCATTAAAAAAACCACTCTATTTTCTCTGGTTTTAGAGCATTTTGGGTTGCGAAGTCTCTTATAATATTAAATTTGTATGTTCTATTTCAGATATTTATCAAATAAAATTGAAGAAAACATTTGTACTTCAGACTTCGCATTTTTCTTAAATTAGTATTTGACTAAGAAAAAAAATACAAATTACGCGAGAGGAATAACAAAAAATGAGAAAAATGCACTCATTTTAAAAGAGTTTCTTTCTGCGAAATGTTTCCTCATTTACAACCTAGTGTCAATATTTTGAAAATATTCTTCGTATTTGTGAGCTTTCAGAAGTGATTGAAGAAAACAAACTACAGTTCTGTGATCACTGATCACTGATAAGATATGTTGCATATTTTCTTGTTTTCTACATTTTTTTGAGTACGCGTTTTGGTATGTTTGACTGCTTGACGATGAAAGTAAAATAATAAGCACTGAGATGTGTGAGAACTTTACTTTGTTTACAAAATCAAAAGGAAGTAATTATAGAAAATTTATATCTTTTATAATAATATTTGACAACCAATATTTAAAAGAAATAAGAACATTTTTTGCTATAAATTAAAAGTTTTATTTTTATTATCTTATTCAGAATGAATTATCTATTTCGCTATTAATTAAATTGCTAAATAAAATTTGAATTCAAATACCTCAATCGCAAAACTCAGAGATTCGTAATTGAAACATTCTTTTGAAGTAACCTTCAACTGTTCAGTGATATTTCTGTGAGTAAACAAATTGTGACTTTAATCCTCAGTTTCAGTAAGATTTCAGTGATTGAGATAGCAAGTTGATCTTAATAACGTGCTTTAAAATTAAAATAAATTCTTATTTGCTGCATCTTAACCTACTGGTAGGTAAGTAATTGGGTTTTATTATAAATTTTAATTAGAAAAAAATACAAAGCTTCATTATGTGGATATAGATAATATTTTATTAAATTTTAGACGCTAAATAATGACACTTTACTAGCGTTTTCACATTACTTACAATCACTTCCAAGATAAAAATTATTGTGTAATTTGGACCTTTAAATTTTGAAACTGTACATATTTTTACAATAATACTGAACAATTTTAAACTAAAAGCGGAAAATTTAAAAAACTTTTTTGAAAAATGTTAACCTATCTTTCTTAGATTTGAAAATGTATACATTTTGAATAGTTCAATTTCACGGGCTTAAAACTTGAGATTCTGCAGTTTGGATTGCTTGAAAAACAAAATAGTTCAATATCTCGCATGGTATTTCAGCAATTTTTAATGCTTTTGTCTGCAATTAATTTTTATTGAAATTATGCACTTTTGAAAGCTTTAAATTAAACAATTGTTCAAATGTAAAAGTGATATGCTAAATGTTATTTGATTTCTAATTACTTAATTTGAAACACTTTTTACTTTAAATTCTGCAGTTTGTCTTTAATTTCAGTCTCCACAGTACATATTCTTCTTCGAAAAGGTGAAAAGGTAATTTTTACAAAAACAGGTAACAAATAGGTTACAGAAAAAGTTTCTCAAGATAAATAAATATGTAAATCAATGCTTATTATCATATTTTTATTCGTTGAGCACGTCCCACTACATAGTTATCAAATACGAAAAATTCCCACCGAATCATTTGAAACGAAGCGAAACGACATGTATTTTACCGAACTGAAAAAAATTAGATCTTTTTATTTTAACTCCTGAAGCTAATAATGTAGATTAATATAGAAAAGTTGTCGAAAATTTTCTTTAAAGTGCGGCAATATTTTTTCAACGAATGCAGGCATTACTTTTATGTTATTGATTATAAATTGTTTTTTCTGCATTAATCTTTTTCCTCCGGAACACGAATATCCGCATTTTTACATAAAAACGACACAAAATACGACAACAGTCAAAAGAACTAAATTATTATTCTCTTATAAAGACATAAGAAAGTCTCTTGACGCTTTTCTGCATCTCACTTATTTACCAACTTTTGTGTTCCAATGCGTATCATACAGGATAAAATTGTATTTTTTTTTTCAAAATAATACGATTTTATTGTGTCATTCTATGGTTGATAAGATATTTTTGTGAAGGAATGACGAAAAAAAGTTAGGACAAATTGAATATAAGTTAAAAATGTGTTTTTGATTATCATGAAGAATAGACTTTCAGGGAACAAATTTAAGCCAAGTTTTTTTATGAAAGTCGTCATTTTTTTTAAGTCGTTTCTTTAAACGTGGAATTTTAGACATCTCTCTCATTTTGAAGGGGAGATAAAATTTCGATAAAATCGATGAAATCTTATGAAACACTATTCACCAAGAAGTACAAATTGAGAATAGAAAACGGCTAGATTTTTGAATGAATTGTCTTTCAACATTTTCAAAAGAATCACAATTTTGTTAAGGTTGATGTTTTTCAAAGAATTTTCCATCCTATTTGGGACCAAAGCTAAAAGTTTTATGAAATGCAACACGGAAAAAATAAATTTCTGTATTAATTTAAATAATACCTCAAAGATCGGTAACACTTTATGATAGTCTGCGTCATCTGCTTTATAAAATTTCAGTTTTCATAGCTTTGTCAACGAATTTTTTATTAAATTGTTATTATTCGTTCTGTCTTCTTTTTTCGGAAAACAACATAATTTCGACGGCCGTTGATTCTGCATCAATAGCATTTACCTAGAACTGAATTAAAATGGATAAGGTCTCATAACTTTAATTTCTTGTCGTTAAATAAATATTTTTTAAACTTCATATTGTTAAATTACACTAGTTCATAGTAGTTAATAATAGATTTTCTTTTAATCGTATAAAACAAGATTGAAAATAAAAAAACTAAACTTTTGGAAAAACGACACAGGAGACAAAAAAATGAAAAGACAAAAGTTGTACAACCAAAAAAATCTACAAATTTGTTACAAATTTTTGTTATGAAAATATATTGAAAATAAAAGAATAACCTTTTTGAAGAAGGACGCAAGCTACAGTAGCACTTTATTTAACGAAAATTTTCACCTAAATCACCTAGCGTAAACCACATTATGCTAGGATGCGTATTTTGAGTTTTAATCGTAAAAAATAACATTGGAAATGCAAAAATTAAATTTATGGAAATACGACACAAAATGCAATAAAATGTTTAATAACAAAATTGTTTTTTTATCTTATAGGATGCGCACTTTTTTCAATTATAAAAACTAGACAATGAAAACACGCATATGTTTCAATACGAATGCATATTATGAATTGTAATAATATAAATTTCTTGAAATGAATGAATTCTTCAATTTTAAAAGGTACTCAGAGAATAAAATATAATGCAAAATAAGAAACAAATATTAAAGTAATCATGGTCAATAAAATTTGTACTTCATACTGAAATATCTGAATAAGCAATCCCAGGCATTTGACATAAAAGTGTTAAACATAATGTAGAAAAGTTCACATTTTAGAAAAAATCGAGTACGAATCACGAGATACGCAATGAGAATGTATTCGTTAAAGCTGAACGAGCTTTAATAAAAGAGAATTCACAATCACCAAATTACAGTTGTTGATGCTTTGACCTTTAATTTTAAAAGGTTTTTGCACAAATGTTGGGGGAATATACAGACCGAGCGCGTAGTGCGAGATAAATATACTATTGAGCGCGAAGCGCGAGAACCAACAGTCGCACTCAAACTTGTGAGCGAAACGAGCTGCGCGCGCATCGCGCGATGAGAATGTGCCCGCGCGGCGGGCACATTTTTTGAAGCATTTTGGACTGCTTGACTTAAAAATCGCACTGAAATTTTTCTATGGATTGGTTTTCGAAATGTAAATTTACTAAAAAGATAAGAATTTTCGATTATTGTTTTACACTGTGAACCATATCTCAAGTTAGAAATGACCAATCTGCTTGCAAAAGGTATAACAATATCAAGATAAAGATAATCGAATCTGTAACGAATATTAGTGCCATTTTCCTTGATCAATTTTGCAGTTGAGATGCAATGAACCGAATAATTGTAAAAAGTTATAACTTTACACGAAAATAAACATGCAAAATTTCAAAAACCAGTTTATACAAAACTTTTTCAATGCGATTTTCAAGTTTAGCAGGCCAAAATGCATTGTAAAAATATGGCGTCACTAAAAGGACAACCAATTTTTTTAAATTTTGTAGACTAGAGTTATTAAATTATATTTCTTAAACTTATTTTTATACTGTACACTATGATTTGCATAATAAAATTTATTACAGGCACTGTTTTTCGTGGCAATATCTAAAAGAGGTCATGAATTCCGAAGCTGGTGCGAGCCACGTGCGAAAACAATTATTTCAGGAAGATGAGTATAGAGCTTTCAGAACTGCACTGGATGTGAAGGAAACAGAGATTGTAGATTTTTGGAAAAATATTGATGAATTGAAATCAAAGGAAGTGTTCCTTCGGATACCCGAGGGCTTACAAAACAAGATTATGAGAAAGAAAAACACCCTGAAAGATAAAAATTCCAATTATGATCAAAAAGGGTCAAAAGTTACGAATGCAATAACTAAACGTCGCAAATTATCGAAAACTGGAGGAAATAAAGAAAATATAGTCTGTCCTGATGATATGAAGGAAAATGAACCACCCACGAGCAAAAAAGATTTTGAATTGCAAGACAAATCATCAGGTACGATTAGGAAAAAAATTAGTGAAAAGAAAGCGAAAAAACTTGATCGTCACACGAGTGTAACAGATGCAACAAATACGATACATTCAGGTTCAGATGATGTCGGCAAGAAAGTGAGAAGTGTCTTAGCCGAAAAAGAAAACTTACAAGAATCTCAGGAAACTGAAAAACTGATGAAGGAAGCAGCTACAAAGAGAGTGAAAAGAAATATAAAAATTAGCGAAAATGTATTAAATAACGTCACTAATGATTCTTGTGAAGTATTTAATGGCAGAGATGAGGATCCGAAACCTAAATCAAAATGGCAGATCCAACTGAAAGAGAAGAAAAATTCAGTAAAGCAGAATGAAAATGTTGAAGCTGAAGGAAAATCATCAACTGGTCCAGATATTAAAGGAAATGATCCACCAAAAGAGAAAGAAAGTGAGAAAAAGAAAAGAATTTCGAAGAAAAAAAAGGAGGATGTCATTGCAAAGAAAACACCCCTTAGAAAATTGAGACCATGTAAAAGAAACGAAGAAAAGACAAAAAATGTTCCAGAAAATGACCAAAAGGATATTGGAGTAAAGGAACCTAAACTTAAAGGAAAGAAAACTCGAGCAAAGAGGAAGATCAAAGAAGGTGAAGGAAAAATATCGAAACCTGAGATTGAAGGAAATGTGGGAAATGAAAAAACTGAGATTAAAAAATCGAAAAATAAGAGAAACAAAGCAACCGGGGACAAAAATGCTGAAAATGAAGCAGACAAAAAGAAGGAAAATGCACCAACAAAATCTGGAAATAGCAAAACTGGTGAAAGCGCGTCAACAGAAGTCACTAAGAATATTGAAAGTGAACATAAATTAATGGAGACGAATACTCCTGAAGCTCATTCGGAAATTCTGGAAAGTCTGAAACCTAATAATTATTACAACCTCAAAGAGGCAAACAAATTTTCTTTGAATATGGATGATAAAAGAGAGGATTTGTCATCTGATAAACAACTGGAGTGTGGCGAATCTGTTGAGTCTGTCACTTTGGAAAATATCGATCAAACAATTTTCAAAAAATTGAACCAAGTTAACAACGATTTGAAAAACGAAGATGGCGATTTTCAAGATAAAAGTCTTGAGAAGCCTTCACTAAAGGAAGTAATGGAAAATCCATATTTATTCGATGAGGAAAACCATGACTCTGAAGGTCATCAGCCGCTTGAAGAACTGAAAAACTATTCTGCTTCTGTTTTGGATGGTATGTTTTTAGAATTTTTTTTCCTTGAATGTAAACTCGATTTTAATAACATGATATATTGAAAACTTGTTCGCAGACTTTAGATGAAAAATGTTGTTTATCATCAACTTGAAAATGACTTATTTGACCTTTAATTAAATTTTTGTTCTATAATTTTAGAAATTCACAAGAAACCGGAAAAGAAAAAAACATTATATGAACTCAAGCGAGAGGTTGAGCAAAAAATTAAGGAACTTCGTTATGAGAAGAAAGTGGCAAAAGCAGTTGAAAAATTGAGTCTGTATACCTTGAAACACTTGAAAAAACTAGACCCCGATCCTGTAATAAAACAACACCGTAAGTTTTTCCAATTTTAACTTTTTTATTTCATTCCTTCAATATTCTTTCCTAATGTTGTTTTTACAAGTTGAAACATTATTTTCAATAAAACAAAAACAACTTCCATTTATTACTTTAACTCTTTCATAAAAAAATTACGAAGAAAATGTTGGCTTTCTAATAACATAAAAAATATTTAGAAAAATATAAAAAATAACTTCTTTATCTTGGTCAGAAATTTATTTTATATTGTTCTATGCATTGAAAAAAATTATTCGTAAGTAATACCAATTTTTCTTCATAATTGGATATCAATGTTTTGATGAACTATAAGATTGACTGTAGGTAGACTGTAGGTAGTCTTAAAAACTTCATATTGTGTCAGATTCAATGTTTGAAATTCAAATTCATGACAAAAACAATCTCAGTTTTTTTTTTAATTGTTAGAACCCCTGACAGAAATTATTTTCACAATGTAATAATAAAATTAATTACCAAAAGGACAATCATGTGAAAATTGTATTTTTTGTGAAAATTTTTAATTACATGTAAAATTTTGTAAAAGTGTACGAGTAATAGCAAAAACTTGTAGTTTCTAATACATTTTTTGTATGATTAGGACACTTTTATAAAATTTCACAGGTAATTTAAAATTTTTTACAAAATGACCATTTTCACATCTAAAATGTTTTTCTATAAAATAGAAGTGAAAATCAAGATTGATGAGAAACAAAATTTAAATACGCGAAAGAAGTTCTCGCTTGAATAAAACCTGTGTCATCATCATTTGATAATTATTATCGAGGCAAAAAAATTGACATATTTCATATACAGGGTGTTTTTTTTTAACTTGAGACAACGAAATATCTCAAAAAATACGCATCCTACGAAAAAAACTTCTGGAATAAAAAATTTTTATTTTCGAGGAGGAAAAAAGATTTGTTTAAATTTACCCCACCCCCACCGTCACAGGAGGCAGGGGTGGGGGTAACGTTGTAATTTTAAATGGCAACCCCAATTTTTTATCACAGATTCAGATTCTCCTTTACGAAATACGTAAGTTTTATCCAGAAAATTTGTTTCGAATCGCGATAGATGGCGCTGCAATTGCGAAAAACGAAATTGTTGACACTACTTTTAGTTCTACCCAGGAATAATGACGCGGACGTAGTAGTTGTCTATTACCTTCGGGGTGCTTAATTTCGGTGAGTCCCCTTGCCTCTCACCATCCATCGGGGTGCTTGATTTCGGTGAGTCCCCTTGCCTCTCACCACAGGGATGCTTGATTTCGATTAATTATTTTACAATAAGTGCTCAAAATGGTATCCTCGCACTTCGATGCACTTGTTAATCCGAGCTTTGAAAGATTCAACACAACTGCGAATTGTGTCTGGTGATATTTGTGCACAAGTAGACCTGATTCGCTCGATCATGTTGTCCCGAGTTGTGGGCACTTCTTGATACATGTGATTCTTTAGATAACCCCACAAATAGAAATCCGGCGCCGTAAGATCTGGCGATCTGGCAGGCCAATTTACTGGACCTCCTCTACTGATCCATCGTCCATTGAATTCGCTATTGAATACTTCCCTCGCGATTGCCGCATGTGCTGTACAACCGTCATGTTGAAACCACATGTTGTGTCGCACTTCCAAGCTTAGGTCTTCCAGCAATATTGGAAGTTGATTTTCTAAAAAGTCACGATATTTTTCACCGTTCAAATTTCCATCAATAAAATACGGACCGATAAGTTGATCTCCAATTATTCCACACCAAACGTTCATGGACCATGGACGCTGATGCTCAACTTCACGCAACCAATGTGGATTTTCTACACTCCAATAATGCATGTTGTGCCGATTAACGTTACCATGGTTTGTGAAAGACGACGACTCGTCTGTGAAGAGTACTAGAAAAAATAAATTCGGGTTTCCTTGTATCTGCTGAACCGCCCATTGACAAAATGTCACTCGGTTCTGAAAATCATTTCCATGAAGTTCTTGATGCAGTGAAATATGATACGGATGATAATTATTACGTTTTAATACCTTCCAAACACTGGATAGAGACATTCCGGAATCGCAGCTTAGTTGTCGAGTACTAACATGAGGGTCATGAGTGACTGCAGATAAAATTGCAATTTCATTATCAACTCCAGTAACTGTTACTTGACGCTTCCTTTTTTTCGGTTGTACACTTCCGTTAGTGATGAAGTTTCGGACAACCCGGTAAAATGAAGCGCGTGAAGGAACACTTTCTGAAAAGCGTTGAGCATAAAGCGTGAGAGCATCATTGATATTCCTGCCACTTTCTCCATAAATGAGAATCATTTCAATCTTCTGTTGCTGAGATAGAATTTCCATTGTAAAAGTAATGAAGTAAGGTAATGAGGAAATACAACGACACCCAAACCAACTCAAACGAACGTGACCAACAACAATAACCCAAACGAAAGCAACCAACACACCCAAATCAAATGAACACAATCAACCTTCCTAATGAATAAACGTTAAGCACGGACAGACGCGGTTATCGCTCGGCCGGAATGACGTCGAGGATTGTAGACAGTGGTGACTCGATGATATGTAATGTCTACATCCAAAATCGACTGTCGTCAACCAACTGCATTCGGGAATGGTTTTCGACAGTTTTATCACTTTTACTGTCCCGTTGCCAAAAGTTCAAGCACCCCGATGGATGGTAAAAGGCAAGGGGACTCACCGAAATTAAGCACCCCGAAGGGAATAGACAACTACTACGTCCGCGTCGTTATTCCTGGGTAGAGCTAAAAGTAGTGTCAACAATTTCATTTTTCGCAATTGCAGCCCCATCTATCGCGAATGAAAACAAATTTTCCGAATAAAACTTACGCATTTCGTAAAGGAGAATCTGAATCTGTGATAAAAAATTGGGGTTGCCATTTGAAATTTCAAAGTTACCCCCACCCCTGCCTCCTGTGGGGGTGGGGTTGGGGTAAATTTCAACAAATCTTTTTTCCCCCTCGAAAATAAAAAGTTTTTATTCCAGACATTTTTTTCCGTAGGATGCGTATTTTTTGAGATATTTCGTTGTCTCAAGTTAAAAAAAACACCCTGTATAGTGGAAAAAATTATATATAATTTTAATTTTTTTATACAAATTATTTCTAGAAAAGTGTTGTCGTGGAAAGCCTGATTGGCTTTTCATTACTTGAAGTTATTTTATATCTCAAATTATAAATTTGTATGAATCTATCTTTGAATCTAAAACAACCCCATGCGGAATGGGAAAATTATGTGCTTATTAAATATTTTTGCGCGGTTTAATTCAAAAAATTAAATTATCTCAGTAATCATTTAAAACAGTATATATGTTTAACATTGTGCATTTAACTAGAACTTAGTATCTTTCAAAAATAATTTTAATGTGAAATCACAAAGTTACGAAGAAGGCTTAAAATTTCAGGTTGGCTTTGTGTTCTTCATCGGAAATTAGCATTTATAAATAAAAATCATCACACAGATTACCAATTTTCAATGATTTCAGCTTTTATTAGCGATTGACGGCTTGGCTATTATCATAAAAAATGATTAGATTTCAAAGATGACAAATGTTTCAACAATTATTTTTCGCGTTTGTTAGCATTCTTTGCCGGAAATTTAAATTTGAAAAAAATCATTAGATTTTAGAGATTCATAATTTTTTAAGAAGTTTTGGTTAGGCTAACGTTCTATATCAAAAATTGGTATATTATATCGAAAATCATTTCAGTTTGAACAAAATTTGCAGTTTGCAAACAATTTCAGGTTATACAGACATTTTTCATCTGAAATTAGTTATTTAAAACATAAATAATAAAAATCGAGGAAACTAAATTCAGAATGAACCAAAACTTATATTTTTCTTCAACATCCAGCATTTTAATTTAACACTTAAATGTTTTTATTTCACATTAAAAGAAGAAAAAGTAACAAAAAGTAGAAAGAAAACGAAGTCAATCCCTCAATCCCCTTCCTTATTTTTTCTCTCTTATATTATTTTTTAATTCACAAATTTGATGGTTGATTTCTGAGTTATTTTTTTCTAAGAATTTCATAATTAAGAATGTTTAGATGTCAACATATATTTACAATTCTGAACGATTGTATGCCATTTTATGTTTTTGGTCGTAAAATATTGGTATTTTTGTTAAAAAGTAATTAGATTTAAAAGAATATTTACAATTTCTCAACAATTTTAGCTTATATTCGTGTGTTCAACCTAAAATGAGTATTTGTGAACAAACATCGCAAGATTTTAATGTCATGATTTTTGTTCAAGATAATGAAATTCACAAGCTTGAACATGAACAATTTCGGTTTGTGTTAGTGTGTTTCGTCGGGAATTTATATTTAAAATTAAAATCATTATAGATTCATAAGTTTTGAATAATTTAAGGTCACGTTGCCGTTTTGCATCAAAAATAATTGGTATATTCAATTTGAAAAAGATTCAAATTTTCCAATAATCTTGAATTATGTTAGTATGTTTTGTCAGAAATTGGTACTTCTAATTTGTTAAAAATTATATTTCAAAGAAGATTCACAGGTTTTCAACAATTGTAGGTTCTGTTGGCGTTTTACACCAGAAATAGGTATTTTCAGTCAAATATCTTGAGATTTCAAAGAAGAGAACTTTTTTTATACGATTGTAGCTTAAGCTAGCGGCTTTTACCAGAAATATCGAACTAAAATGCACTGCTTAATTGTACACTTATTGCAAAAAATATTATATATTAATTCTTCAATTAAGATATTAATTTTCATCACTTATTAAAAAAGTGCTCTTGCACTTCTTTTCTCTTATTTAATGTGGTAGATTCTATGAAATGCAAAACTTTTGTTTTTAATATAAAAATTGCGCAAGACAAAAGGAAATAATAATCGCATGCATAGCGCTTGTTTTCATTTTATAGTAATGTATAAAACAGATCAAAATTATACATAATTTTTCCTACTATGTATCATTTTTCTGCCTGCACGGAGAAAAAAATCCGGGGTTTAGCTCAAGAGAGTTCAAGGCGCTAACACATGGACTATTCCACAGGCGCATATTGCAGGCGTCTCTTGTTTTATTTCCAAGAGCTTCCACGGACTTTCTCGGTGAGACTCCTTGCGATTTGCTTTTAGACCACGCCTTCTGCCTGTTGACACGTTCGCACCACTAAATGTTCGCAAGGAGACTCGCCGAGAAAGTCCGTGGAGGCTCTTGGAAATTTTGCTCTCACTTTTAGAATTAATGCGTGACAAATGTTCACGCGCTAATGCCAACATTTTTCTCTCCGTGTAGGTAATTGAGATTTGTTCTACATTTTTTACAGTTGGTCTTGAGTCAAATCCCGATTCTGATTCAGAAAGTTCGTCGAAGTGTTTCTGCAGTGAATGTGCATGTTCATCCGCCTGCTCATGTTCATGCTGTTCAGACTCTGAATCATATTATGATAGTGAATCTAGCAGCAGCTGCTCTTGTTCAAATTGCTGTTCTAGCAGCAGCTATTATTCAGTTACCTCCAATTCAAGCGATTCCAGCGATTCTGATAATAATTAGGAATTTTTCCTGCCTGTGGAAAATAACCATAAAATTATAATAATTTCCATTCATCTTGAGCTGCTGGTCACTCAGATGTTCCATATTTATTGATATCTAGGTGATTGGACTGCGATTTTTTCTTAACTAATTACTAAATCTTAGAATTCGACTTTTGTGGGATATTAAAATAAGTCAAAAATGTTTTCAAGACAAATTTATACGCTTATTGATTGCATGAGATAATGTGTGTTTATTATATTATGAAATTAATTCTATCTTGAACTATATGATAAATGATAATTTATAAAGAATGACTGCGTGTGAAATTTTATATTTTGAATGAATAAAAGCATTTTATTTGTATGCGATGGATTATTTTGTATTATTCGGGGTTGAATTACCCCCATGGATTGATTTGATGAGTTTGCTCCTAAGTAACTTGAACACAAATTTTTGTCAGTAAAAAAATTCATCGAGAAAGAATATTTAATACTTTCAAGAATAGAGAATTTGCATCCATTTTTCATCATTTCATTTAGTAGTTCATGATCTGAATGTCATCATTATAATGACGTCCATTGTACGAAGTGCACAGAAACGTGAAAAATGCGCAGATAGCTTATTATATTTTTCAATTTAGAGACTTTCAACCATAATATTTCACGTTAACTTGACTATAATTTTCACATTCTCATCCTGAGAAGGATTAGATTTTTGTAAAAATTGCCCCTCCCCGTTTGTTGTCAAATGTCCACGTTTTCAGACCCCCTGAACCCAAAAAAACAGGTTTTTAAAAATGTCTGTCTATCTGTCCATTAGTCTGTCTGTCCATTAGTCTGTCTGTCTATTAGTCTGTAGATTTTTAGTTTGTTAGCGCGATAACTTTCGAACAAATTAACAAATTTGATTGGACTTTGGTTTACTCTTCAAGTATCCTAAAATGACGGTCAAGTCCGTTAGCCAGCTATTTTGGATGAAAATTCAAAAAACGAGCACATTTTGAAATTTTTGAAACCAATTTTTTCAAGATTTGAAAATTCTATATACGGTTATTATCAGTACTCGAAAAAAAAGAACGGTATGAAAAAAAGGTTGGAGAAGAAAAACGTTGCTTTTTGAACACCCTACAATATTTTCATGACAACTTCTTGAATTTTTCAAAAAATCAAAAATTCAAATTTTGATCGCACAAAAAAATAATCAAAAATTCAATTTTGCTGTCAAACTATGCAGGATACGATAAAAGACGAGTCAACCAAAATTGTGCACCTAACAAATATCTATAAATTTGTCTATAAAGATCTATAAATTTAGTATATATAAATTTAATTTTATAGATCTATAAGATCTATAAATTTGAACCTTGCGTGGAACGCAAGGTTCAAATGATTTTCAAATCAAATATCGAGTAAGAAGCGCGAGTGTCTGGATGAGAATGTGTTCCTGAAGGTAAATAAAACCTTAAGTAAATAAAGTTCCTTTTCAGTCTGGAATAAAAATAAATTTAACAATCACTTCATGTGTAGAGGTTTTGAGAATTTTATAATATTTGCAAATAAACTTTCTCTTCTACTCGGAGTCGAACACGAAGTTCAAAAATTTATAAGAACCGAGCGTAAAGCGCTATCAGACTCGCGATCAAGATGCAATCATTATTTACCGTATTCATGACACATGCGAATTCTCTATTGCAATAGTATAATATTATTGATGGCATCATTCAAAAGAAAAAAATTTTCAAAAGTAAGGATTATTGTAAGGATGGTAAGATTGGAAATGGGTGAGTCTAACGGAAAATCCCGTAATCGTAGATGGTTTGTTCAAAGAATTACAACATTTTTAAAATGATTGAAAAAGATTTCAAGAGTTTGAAGATATTACTTATAGTAACATTTCCGAGAGGATCTCAACTTTTAAGTGATTAGGGGCCATTCATTAATTACATAAGGGTCCTGAGGGGAAGGGGGGGGGGAATTAAAAATATATGCACTTACTTACCGGGGGGGGGGGGGGGGGGGTACGTAGTATCTTACTGCGTCAATTACTGTTTCAATTCGAACAAGCACAGTCTTAGTATATTTTAAATCTTATCTTTCATTATATTATAATTATGCGTATTAATACGCATTTTCCACAGACTGATATTATTTTTTCAAAAAATAAAAATCTTTTGTTTATGTCGAATAACAACGTGTTTTAGTTTTTCTAATTATATGTAACTATTCAACGCTATTTAAAAAAATTATAAGTTAAATATTACTTAAGAAGGGGGGGGGGAGTCAAAAATGGTCAAAATGGCCCTTACGTAATTAATGAATGGCCCCTTATACAGAATTCTAAGGTTCTTCAAGAAGTATAATAAGATTTAACGAGATTTCAAGAGAAATAGAAAGATTTTTACGGATTTATCGCGATTTTGAGGGGTTTTCATTAATTAAGGACGATTTCCGCAGATCAAAAATGATTTAATTAAATTTTGAGTAATTTGAAGAGATTTTGAGACATTTCTAAATTTTTAAAAGAATTCACGAGATTTCAGTTAAAGAGATGCTAAAGTATTTTCACGAACTTTGAAGGATGGCAGGCAATTTAATGAGATTTCAAAGATTTTAATCGATTTGAAGGGATTCCATAAAATTTCAAAAGATTTCACGGGATTTGGAAATATTTGCTAAGATTTCAAAGGATTTCAAGAGATTTTGGGGAATGTGAAAATTTTTTAAAGGGTTTCGATGATGTTACGAGATTTCAAAGTAAATGCATGGAATTCAGAGGATTGTGTAAGATTTCCAAAGATTTTACGTAACTTCAAAGGATTTCAAGGACTCCAAAGGATTGTGAGAGATTTTGAGAAATTTCAGTGATTTTGAGAAGAATGATTTTCAAATATTTCAGGGAATTTCACGACTTTCCACGAATTTTTAGAGATTTTAAGGGATTTCTAAGGATTTTAATGGAGAAATTTCAAAGGTGAAATTTCATAGAAAACCGCAACTATCCAGCATTACACTTATTAAGTTTTACCTCGTTCCAAGTGGAAAAAAGCTAAATATTTAAAAAACTCGACAATTTTCTAGCACTTGACAAAAAGTGTAAAATATTAGAAAAAGCTGCAACTATCTAGCATTACTATAGGACAAGATAGTTTTAAACAATAATAATTTGTTTTAAAAAATTATGTCTGTTACAATTTATTAATTTTTACCTCGCCCTAAGAGAAAAGTGGACAAGTTAAATATTTCAGAAAAAACCGCAACTTTCTGGCGTAATTCTAAGAGAACATTATTATAAAGAAAATTACTTAAATAATAATAATTTTGTCAAACAACTCATTGAAACATCTTATCATCGGCAGAAAGTAGTATTTTATGCATGAGAAATAATTTATACATAAAAAACCGCAAAAATTTCATGGATAGTGGTAAAACCTCGCAAACCCCAATTTTTTACTTATGGGGGTTTTCCGGGGCCCTATGAAGCAAGACAAGGGGGTGATAATAGTATATTGTACTACAAGTGCGGAAAGTAGGCAGTTCCACACGAGTATGAAGTTTGCTGTACAAGAGTTGCAACTGTCTACTTTCAGCAC
The DNA here is from genome assembly GCA_932178445.1 of Andricus quercusramuli. Lineage (NCBI taxonomy): Eukaryota > Metazoa > Arthropoda > Insecta > Hymenoptera > Cynipidae > Andricus > Andricus quercusramuli. The sequence goes on along the minus strand of CAKNXH010000506.1, from coordinate 583,710 downwards.
CTATTTCACACGATATTTTTTGTAATAAATGCAGGAAATTTGCGATTTGAGAAACAATAAGTATAATTTTTTTGGGAATTTATTGTAATTTTTGGAAATTTATGGTAAAATTACCAAAAATCACCAAAAATTTCAGAAAATTTTCTGTGAATTTGTATATTACCGACAATTTCCAGAAATTCAAGGTATCCGAAGCTTTTTGGGAAGAATCCAAAAATTTCCGGAAAATGCTAAATTTTCCAAATTTTCGGAGATTTATGAAAAGTTGCTAAATCATCGGAAATGTCAGGTCTCCAAAGCTTTTTGGAAAGATTCCGAAAATTCCCAGAAATGTATGTAAAATTGCTACATTTCCGATGGAAAATTGCTAAATTTCCGGAAATTTATAGAAAATTGTAAAATTTCCCAAATTTCCGGAATTTTATGGAAAATTGGAAAATTTCCCAAATGTCCGGAAATTTAAGGAAAATTGATAAATTTCCAGTAATTTATCGGTAATTGATGGTAATTTATTAGTCATTTATGGTAACTTATCACTTGGAGTTTGTCCAATCACTATTCATTACTCACAATCAGGATCCCAAGGGTCAAATCATAATGAAGTGAGGTTATTATTCCGGCAGTCTTGGAAAGTTAATCTGAATCGAAATGCGCAAGCGCAACAGCAAGAAAAAGTCTTTTTATAATTGCTTTTTACCACGGCTTTGGAATTGGTCACTTCCCGCACGCAATACATGCCTCGAAAAACGAACATTTCGTGCGTGCGTTACAAAAAGTGAAGAGAAATGTTCAGTGTCAACACGATTTCTTTCCTTATGGGAAATACGTATTAAACTTCATGGGGTTTGCGGAACCTCTGAATATCATTTTAAAAAATTTGATTTTTGTTTCTAGATTCGAGCAAATTTGGGGGCGATATGCATAGGCATAACAATTCGAAAAAAATGTAATACATTTTCAGACTGCCCCAGTGTACAATAACATGAAAAGTAATATCAACAGTCAAGATAGGTTTCAATTAGCATATTTAACCAACATAATCATTTTAAAAAGGAAACTTACTCAAAAAATGGTTTGACTCCTCCCCTCCATGTAAGTAGTTGTAAGCTTTTCCGGAAACCCTGGGAAAAAACGAAACAAGAAAAACCTTGCGTAATTAATGGACGATCCCTAAGCTATCTTTCATTAAAATCGTATAATTTATAAAAAGGAAACAAGTTCTGTCAAAAATAAAATTAGTGAAATAAATCATTTTTGTTTTTTTCATAGTTCATGAAAAATTATCCTCTCTCTTTTAAATAATCCCATCAATAATAATATCCAGCTATTCTTGAAGGCATAAGATATTTATTCCGAGATCTGCTTTTTCCTACCCAGGATAAATTTAACAATTTTGCAGGCTGCCTAAAGCTATTATTTCATACAAAATATTATTTTGAAGATTCATACGATGTAAATGAGTTGTAAGAAATCAGATCTATTATAAACGATGATGAAATTTACATCAGAAAATTGTGAATAAATCTTTAATGCTCAAGTTTAACGACTTTTGTGCCACAGGTGCTCTATAAAGTTAAGAATAGAAACTTTTATATGTCACTCTTATCGTCACGTCCATTTAATACGTTAGGGCGAGATGAAAGTCATACATAACCACCGACTCTCATTGTCATTTCCCAGATATTGAGTCCCTTGCGGTCACATTTTTAATATAAAATTCAATATTGTTCTTAGGAGAACAGTCAAATACATTTATAGTTGCGAGAAAATTCATTTGCCTTTTGTAATCAGCTCTATACATATTTCCAACGCTATTATTAATATATTCGCTGAAATATTGATTGAAAAGCTATGGATACTTTTATGAAATAAAATGGCCCTACAAGAATAGACTCATGAATATTTCTTGAAGAATATTTCAATCCACGGGCGTTATAATGTAAAGTGAATTTCCGCATAAATGTTAAAACGTATTTGATTTTCATTACGAGCAGATATAGGAATAAAAATATTTGCATTCAGGTTTTCGAGGAAATAGATTCATTAATTCGTCATGGGAGTAAACGTCATCAATGAGTGTTTCATAAACTGGTAAAAATTCTTGAGTAAATATACGGCACTCTAAAGATCGATTTATCCCCAATGATTTTATTCGGATTTTGAAATAATATTGATATTGTATCACAACTACCAAGCAGATCAGAGTGTTTGGTACTTTCCCAAATTGACAAGTTATAAATTCTGTTCAATGCTCATGCATGCAAGGGTGACTCACGAAATCTTTTCTTCAGATTTTCTAAAACTTTGAATCAGAAATTTATTTCTTTTGGTGAAAAAATGATTCCTTTCTTTTTCAGATTTAAAAACAATTTTATTTAATTTCATTTCTACAATTTTAACTTTCCCATTTCGTGGAAAGAGTGTGGTAGATAAAGTTAGGTGGATATTGAGCGGTTGTGGACAAGGGTAAAAGTGGGTGAAGAGCTTATAAAAGAGAAATGGAAGAGAGAATGCAGGGGGGAGGAGAAAGCCAAAATGGAAATATGGATAAGGAAAATTAGTGTTGCGTGTCTTTGAAAAGCTTGTAGGTAATGGTAAGAGGAAACGGAAGCCCTGGAAGGTCTCGCGCACTTGCTAGATAAAGTTATTAGCTAGTAAGATAATAGGTAAGAACTTGTAAATAATAAGAAGGCGGACCGATTATAGATTAAGATAAGCATCAGGCATAGTGGTTAAGTGAAATTGTAGAAGACATAAAGGGAACGGAGCCCTCAGACCCGTAAAAGGGAGAGTAATAAAATACTACTATCTCATTATGTACATTGCAGAAAATTGTCCATACGGGTGCCATGTGACCCTCAAATTTTGTTTTTTATCAAACAAAAAAAATTAAAATGGGTATTACTGATGATAAAGTTAAGATTAAGAGATTAATTGAGAATTAATGGAACAAAACGTGATGAATCCATTTTTAAAAAATGGGATAATGATTGTTTCTGTATATTTGGAGTATCAACAATTCAATTATCAAACAAAAAAATTCATTTTCAGTTTTAATGTGTATTAATGAAATAAAATAAATATGTAGAAAATATTTTATTTCCGATTACAGATTCATTACGTAAATAGTTAAAATTGGTTGAACATGTAAGCACTTTTAAAATTCAGAAATACATTTCAATATTTCTCTTGCAATAAAGAAGTTTTCAAAATTATTAAATTTTATTTTAAAAAATGGAACTATATAGTAGGATGTCTAAAAATGACTTTCCTTTGATCTGTGGTGCCACCCTCGAAAGAGCTTCCATTTTTTCCCATTTTTTATCTAAATATCGTACAAAGCGGTTAGAAAAGGCAATGAAATGAAAAAGTATAGAATAGTTTTAAAAAACTTTTTGAGAAATTGGAAAAACATCGCTTTCTTTGAACAAAAAAATGAATTTTCACCCTATATCACCAATATTTCTCCAATGAAGGGGTGTTTTTTAAATTTCTGGTGAAGTTTTTTCAACTTTTGTATACTTTTTCATTTTATTACCTTTTCTGAACACTTTCTACGATATTTAGTTGTACATTATTTTTTATATTCAGTGTATGATCAATTGAGCGCGTTTAGTAATTGTTCATACAAAACAAAAATTTCCAATAACTATTTATTTTTCTAATTTAGTTGCTTATTTATTTTTATTGTTATAAAAATATAACTTTACTAAGATACTTTCGAATATTCAAAAAGATTTTTTAAGATTTCAGATTTTCCAAATCAAAATTTCAACAAAAAAGTTAAAGTTCAACAAAATAATTGAATTCTCAACAAAAAGAGATAAATTCTCAACGAAAAATGTATTCGTTGATATTTCAACTGAAAATATTTTAATTCGAAATCAAAAACAGTTGAATTTATTTGAAAAACTAGACTCTTCATTAAAACGAATGAATTTTAAAACAAGAAAGATTTTCAGTCAAGAAATGCAAAATTTAAATAAATCATAATTTACGGGGAGAAGTAATTTTTAATGCAAAGTAAAAATGTCAAATAACTGTTTTTCAAGTTTATTTGTTTTCGAAGTCATACAAATATAAATAGGGTCGTAGCATGATTTTTAGATAATATATTTTTTAAATACTGCATACAATTTTGAATAGCTTAGAGAATTAAAAAACTGTTTTAAATACTTAATTTTGGAGAAAGAAAATATTAAGGATAAAGTATAAAAATCGCTATTTAAAAATTTTGTGATCTTGAAACGTCACATCCTGCAAACCACTGAATCAATCACTAATGTTGCTTGAATGACTAATGAACACGGAGTATTAATAAGAAGACCGATCACAGTGCGCATGACCGACTGGCCTGTAGTGTTGATTCGAAACGTCTGAGCTTGGCAATAAAGGTGCAGTTGCCGCAGTGATTGAAAGTGTTTCAATGACTCACAGCCCTACTCAGACTGAATTACTTCCGGAAATCCGCCCAACCAATGAGATTTTCCCGCAAAAATTCGAAAAGTATACTTTTTAAATATTGAAAGAAATTCAAACTTATTTGAAAAAAACTTTCCTTTAGAAATTACATTTATTTTTTAGTGTTCTTTTAATTCAATCGTGAAAAAAAATTATTTGAAAATATGCAACGACCCCATTTCCCTAAGATTCTTGAGAAAATTCAAAAAGGTTTTTGATGGTTTCAGATACGTCGAAAACGTATTTACAAAATTTGAAGAAAAATCCGATTTTCGAAAAAGTTCAAATTTTTTTCACAATCATGAAAATATTTTGAAATGTCTGAAAATCTTTCTAAATAACCTCTTAGAATTCATTTTTAAACCTCAGAATCATTTGAAATTTTCCCAGAGACCTTAAAAACATTTTTTTATCATCTTGAAACCTTTCTATCCTTGAAATGCTTCAAAATTTTATTTTGAAGTCGTTCTAAGTGGAAATGTATTTTGTAATAGTTTCAAAACTTGTGAATATATCTTAAAGCTACTCAAGTTTTTTCTAAAATTTCGTTATCTTGTAAAATTGAAAAAATTTTGCTCTAAAATCTTCTACATTCATTTTCGAAATTTTAGGAAATCGTTCCAAATATTTTTTAAATTTCTCTTAAACTTAACTTTTAAAAATAAAAAAAATAATTTGGAATTATCTAGGGAGTCTTAAAACAAATGTGTTTTCCTGAAATCCTTCAAAATTCTTGAAAAGGTAATTTTTTCCAAATTTCGAGTAAATTATGTATTGAAAGCTAAACAATATAAAAACGTTCTAAGGTAAAAAATATTTTTAAAATGAAATTTATAAAATTAGATACCACAGACGTCTTTTACAAGAATTTATCAATTCAAGAAAAATTATTTTTTAGTTGTGTGACAAGTATTCCTTAATTTTTGTGTCCAATAGTAGAAATTCTTGTTAGTAAAGACTTCTTATTCTTAACTTTAGCATAAACTCGCAACATTATGGGTGTTGATACGCACCTTGACCTTTTCTTTATAACAAATAAATTTTGATGGTCACCTGGCACACTGATAAATAAAAAAAGTTAGAAAATTATGTTAACAAACTCTTCTTCTGGATATTTTGAATTCCGAAAACATTCTTGATGTCATATAAACTAGCGTGGGTTGCAAAGTCTACAATTGCGGTTCTGTCTCTATACAAGAACTTGTGAATATTATAAGCAAATTATGAACAAAGAAATTTTTTCATTAATGTTACAATAAGACAAAAATTATTTTATATTTCTTCTTGTATCTTTTATAGTATTAGAAATCGAATTTTCGAGGTAAATTAGCATCCATTATAAAATCTGTTCAAATCCAAATATGGTACTACAAGTAGATTATTTTAACATAGGATCGATGATCTTCGAGGATCAACCTTGAAGGAATAGCAAGTTCAAGGAACTTCTGAGATGAACACCCACGTTAAATCACTCACTCGTTGTGGGAAAATAAGTCAATTTAATACACAGATTCTCTTGAGAGAAGAGATGTGTATACCTTTGGATATCAAACTTTCTTATAAGAAAATGGTTCATAAGATTTCGTTGTTTCTGTTCTGACAAAAATTAATGGGTTCGTGAAAAAAAAAACATTTTCTTGAGAGGCAAAGTCTCTTAAAATATGATACTTTATAAAGAATCATTTTTCATCCTTATATTGATGAATGGTTCGTTAACGAGACAAAATTATAAATTGACCAATTTCATTTCAAATCTTTGGAAATATCATTCCATAGTGAAAATAGGAGAATGCGTTTTTCATATTTCAATTTTTCTTTCATTCGTTACAATCATTTGAATATGACCTGTGAATTTTTAAAAATTGTCAGAAAATTTGTTCAAAATGCAGTATTTACCGAATGAGAGTAAGTATTTGGGATTTGCTATGTTTATTTGATGTGGAAATTCTTGCTCTTTCAATTGACTGAAACAAATTAAAAAATGTTTAATAATTACAAAATAGTGGTCGTTTTTCTGAAATTGTTGAAAGTGTATTTTTTTGAGGAACGCACTTTTTAACATTATTATTTTCTAGAAAAAGCTGGAAATATATACTACATATCTTGTAAGTTCCGATATTGGTATTTTATGATCACTGTTTCACTTTGAAAAAAATATTTTGGCAGAATCGATTTTTTTGCTTTTGTTCTCGAAAGAAATAAACGGTAGGAAAATGTCGACATAAAAATTGAAACATCCAGAACATTTCTACAAAAATACCTCTTGTTCTTTTGTGATAGCTTGCATCGTTTAGGAGAAAAAATTATATCCAAAAAAATATTTTCCGACTTCAAAAGTGGTTTGACCCGTATAAAATTGATAGGATGCCTTTTTTGTATCAACAAAAGCTTTTTGAAAATATCGGAAAATATAAAAAGGTCGGGCTTTCCTGAAAATTTTCTTTTCAAGTGTTCGAAATTCGATGAATTATTAAAGAAGTTTGTCTGGATAGACTTAATGTTTCAAATTTTTCTTACATTTTATTCACAAATTCTTCGTATATAAGTCAGTCGTCAACTTATCAGTTTTATAGGGACTTAACCATTTTTCAGTTCGAGAAAAAAATGTTTTCTTCAAATATAATTGTTTATTTTTGATAGTAAATGATGCAAAATATTGCAAAGAACAAGAGATTTTTTAAAAATTTTTATCTGGAAATTTTTTGTACCTTCCCCTGTTTCCGGGAAAAATTCAATCTTTCAAAACTTATTTTTTTCAGTGAGAAGCGGTGGCTTGCCAAGAACAAAACTCACGAGATATGTAGTAAATATTGCCAGCTATTTCCAAAGAAAATAATTGCGTTTAAAACTGTTTTTTTTCTGTTGAGAAAATTCACTTTCAATAGCTTAAAAAAGCCGCCATTTTCTCATTTTTCCAATTTTTCTCTGATTAATTGAAAGATCAAGTTTTGAACCGAGGCTTAAACTCTGAAATACGTGTTCCTTTATTTTCACGATAAAATTATCTATCCAAATACCAAAACATTCTGACACCTTAAGCACTGCCTGATTCTAATGGAATTGGCCTATTTTTATTATTAAAATCACTTTTTAACATTACGCAACGAATTAAGTAGGAAAATCAATTTATTTATACAAAAAAATACGTTTGAAAATTCATAAAGCTTAATATATAGTTTTCAACACAATCCAAGTAATTAAGGTAAAGGGTTTAATACATATTCTTCAGGAGAAAATTTATGGCTCTTATGGGATAAGTTTATGTCCAACGTAAGTTGATTAAAATCCAGTTTAAAAAAAAGAGACCAATTCGAAAATTTTGCCTGAAGCAAGAGAAGATAAGCTTACGAAAATAAAATATCAATTCTCGATGATGTAAGACCGGTACTGGCATATACATATATAACAGTGTCATCGAGAGGATTCAGTGAATAGTTGCACAAAACACTTCGAACGAACATGATCGAGGTAAGTGACGTGCTTATGAATCAAGGATTCGATATTTTTATCTTATTAGTAATTGATTTTCTTTATTAAATAATTAAATACTTGATCCCCTCTTTGAGAATATTTTCACGTTTTAGTGCCAAGGGTTTTGAAATGTTCCTATAAACATCAGTGAAAAAGTATTATAATAGTGAAAAATTGTTGAAATGTGTTCAGTGTGAGTAATTCTTGAGGATGCTAAAGTTAATTTTCAACCGAATAATTGCAATTAATTACCGTAAAACGGGGCTTAGAGGGACATGTGGAGTAAATCGGGACACCGGTTTCTTCTACAGAAGAAAACATATTAAAATATAGATAATTTCAATAGAAAATTCCGGGCAATCCTCTTCACCCCACACTATTCTGCTTAGTCCCGTTTTACGGCATACATAAATGAAAAAAATTATTAGCCATAAAAGAAGTTTTCAACTATAAATGTAATAAGATTTAGAGGCGTTGTTTGGAAATTACACAATTGTCTCAATTTATAGAATGTTCAGAATTTTGAAAAAAGTTACTATTATTTACTAAGAAGCTTTTTTTTTAAACGTAATTTTCCACTTAGAAAGAATATACCCAAATAAAACATTACCCGAAGCAGGGAAAGCTAAACTATACTCAGTCCACTTTTTGACGAAATTGATAATTCTTCAAAAATCATACTTTTCGACCTTTTACACTGATTTCAGTTAAAAATTAAGATTTTGAAATTTTTACCCTAAAATTTAGTAGTTGAATATATGTATTCCAATATTTTCAAATTTCAAATAATTCATACTAAATGAATGAATTATATTGAAATATTTTTTTAACAATTCGAAGGCCATTATAGGATTTTGACAAGTATTCAACAATATTATTATTGACAAAATGGAAAAATTTCGTACTTATACTACAAATGTTCCTTTTTTCTGTTGAACGATGCCATTTGTTTATGAAATAAATCAAAACGGCCAAAGGGAGCTGATTCTGCCAAAATTTCCATTAGATTATTATATAAAAAAATTAAATATTTGTTTTGTTGTTGTCTCATGCCTTATGTGAATGTTAAAAGAAGACCTTGTCAAAATTAATATTTGTGTTATTGATAGAAAACTACCCTTAAAGATTGATCAGATTGGATTGTGCTTTGGCACACTTTTTTATGGCCTAAAAAGAAAGAACAAGTTCGTTAACCAGCTATTTCGCATGAAAATTCAAAAAGTGAGCACATTTTGAAAATTTTTAGACCACTTTTTTTAAAGGTTTAAAAATTCTATGTACAGTTATTGGTAGTGCGCAAAAAGAGGAACAAAATATCCTGATGACTTTTTCTGATGAAAAAAAAAATTACTGGAGTTATACCATTGTCAAAATTCCAAAAAACAAACGAAAATGAACATTTCGAACCAAAAAACGCATGATATAAAAAAGTCAAGAGGAGAAAAATGTTGCTTTTTGAACACCTCGAAATATTTTCATACCAACTTTTTGAATTTCAAAAAAAATAAAAAATTCCATTTTTGCTTGCGCACTTTCGAGATGAGGTACTTTAGACACTGGCATAGGTCACTTTAAACACTGGTGTTGGTATCTTCTTGAAATAACATTTAGATTTTACCTGAACAAATCTTTTAATGATTGAAGTTTTGTTTTTAGGGTTTGGTGGCCCGCCCCCCCCCCCCCAGCCCTCTGGGCAAAAGAGCATAAACGCCAACATTTTTTTAAAAATGATTTTTCTTCCAACCAATTTTTATGTTTCAAAAATTTGTTTTCACAAATTTTTTTTTCAAACGTGAAAAAAAAAATTTCAAGCAACTTTTTCCCACAAAATTTTTGTTCAAAAATCTGTTTCCAAACAACTTTTTTTCACAAACCTTTTTTTCAACAATTTTGTTCACAAAATTTTTCTTTACAATTTTTTTCCACGAAATTTTATCACAAATTTTTTTCCACGAAATTTTATCACAAATTTTTTTGCACAAAATTTTTTTTCCAAACATTTTGTCAAAAATTTTTTTTATTTCTCTTTTTAAAAAAATGTCTTACTCCACTCTATGCAATATAAAATTGGTATTTTTTTGTTACCTCCTCCTAACAACTTTTTTGGACGGGCGTTGCAAAAAATAGCGTAGGTGATTGGATATGTAAGATACGACAAAACATTATTCAACCAAAATTATGCACCTGAAAAAGATCTACAGATTTGTTATTATTCACTTTTTGATAGAATAACATTTTAACTAATGAAAATTGTCGCCTAAATTATATCATTATTCTTAATTTGAAATGAAATACAAATTTAGTAATTTGTGTATGGAGAACATATAACACGAAGCAAAAAGTGCGCGATCACCAGTGTATTTCGAAGCGCGAAGCGCGACGATCAAATCGCGCGCCGTAAGCAGTGCGCTCAAACTTTTTTGTTTCTATCATGCGGTGCACAGAACCAAGCGTGGAACGCAAGGTTCAAATGAATTTGAAATCAATATCAATATATCTAAAATAAAAACAAATTTAACAATCACTTCATATGTAGGGGTTTTGATAATTTTATAATATTTGCAAATAAACTTTTTCTTTTCATTTCATGGAAACTTGCGAGCTGCGCGCGAAGCGCGCGATGAGAATGTGCCCGCGAGGCGGGCAGATTTTTTTGAAAATTTTTCGAGGTGACTATGTTAAATAAAGCGTTTTCTATTTCTAATTTGTGATGCGGATTTATTTAAAAACCAAAGTATCTTAAGCGTTCCGTCTAAAATAAAAAATAAACATTATATAACTTTGCAAAAGTAGGAAATATGTGTTTCTTATGTGTAAAAGTGAATTCGCCATAATTTTATTTGGAAAATGATTTTTTAATTTTTGTATTAGTTTTCTATTGCATGATATTTCTTGTTAATAAGTCTCAGACTTATTTTCGAATATCTTTGCGAAACAATTACTAGTTTTACGCTAATAGACGGTATTTCATGATTTCCTTATTAAGAGTGGGTTACAGTCCCAAAACCGGACTTTAAACTATTGAGTATTTATGCGATATTTCTGAGGTGATTCTAGGACTTTTTCGTAAGAAATTATTTGAAAAACTGTGAAAAAGAAAAATATCGTTCTAAGGGGTACTTTTAGAAAGTTTAAGAATAGTTTTCCATCAGAGGCACGCATTTTAACTTCGAAAAGGTCATTTTTAATCATTCAGGGCTGAAAATAACTAAAATGTATTAAAAAAAGCACATTATAAATTTTGAAACCTCCAGAGAGGCTGGTTTTTCATTCTTTAAGGATAGCATTCTAAATGAAATCAGGGTGATATAATTTTTGGTTATGCCTACCATCATTTCGTTGTTATACTTATTAATTTCATGCCTCCGATTACATTCTGAACATTTTTTGAAATTCATAAACAATTGCACAATTATTTTTATACCAAATAAAATAAAACAGAGGGTGAGACAGCACTGTAAAAAAAGTATCATTTCAAGGCTAGTTTCCGTTGATGAAACAGTCCTCCAAAAATATAGTCTCGAGTGGCTCTATTCTAATGCCACTTTATTTTGATGCCACTAAACGACGTTTTGGTACACTCAGAAAAAAACTTTTCTTGAACCAAACAAACTGTTTTGTTGGATATGCATGAAAATTTGGTTAAATTAAACAAATTTTTGCCGATTCAATAAAATATTTGATTGACCTAACCAATTTTTTTGGTTGAATCAACCAAATACTCCAACTACCAAAAGATTTTGTTGAAACCACCAAAAAATTGAGTTGGGTCAACCAAATATTTTGTTGTCCATATAATAACCAAATTCTATGGTTGAACCAACAAAAATATTGTTGGTTCAACCAAATCGTTTTCTGAGTGTACAACTTTTTTTGATCGAAGCAGGACCGAAGAGAGAATCAAATTTTTTCTGTTTTAAATGATTTCTGTTTCTCTTAAGCATGGAGTTGCAAGAAATTAAAACAATTGCCCTGTGCATTATTTTAGTTCGCTAGTACGTACCGCTTTTCAATCTGAAGTTAGCAAAGTAAAATTGCACGAACGAAGGCTTCAAAAAAAGACGATTTGGTATTATAACAGGACGCTAAAAAAATGATGCTCAAATAAAATGGAACCATAGTTTTTACAGTAAGCCCATGGAGAATAGACATAAGGAGACCAAAGTCCTGTACATTGACTTCACCAAAAACGAGCATTTTTCTGTCGGATGTACAATAACGCATCGAAATGCTAGATCTTCTCGAGCGCGGCGCTAGTGTGGTACGCGTAAAGATGGCCGCCGTCATGGTCCGTGTAAATATAACCTCAAGGCTCAAGCATAAATACAAAATTCCTAAATCATTTAAACAATTTATTGATTCATGAATTCAAAAGGAAACCTTTGGTGCATTTTAAATTGATGAAAAATTCAATATTTATCAAATGCAATAATCCTGACTTTCACGTTGAAATCAAAATTCGTTAGCGCAATAATTCAAAAGTACATATCTCGTCCATTGCAGGATCTCTACAGTTACACACACACACACACACTTCAAAAGAAGATGTTTCGCGGTGAATAAAATTATTTAAATTATTCAACTCTTGTTTTATGTCAATGACAATTTACCTCTGTAAATCACATATTAGAATCGTGAATAATTCAGAATCTGTTAATGTCAACAAAACAAAAACAGCCGCCGCTCAATACGCGTGCGACACTAGCGCCTGGCACGGGAACGGGAAGTATTTCAAACATTATCATACAACAAAAATTTGCTCATTTTCGGTTACACTACTTTGGTCTCCTTATGTCTATTCTCCATGAGTAAGCCAATTAAATTTATTTTTATTTTTTTGACCACCCTGAAGCAAATGTAGCTCCATCTATATTTTTATACAATGTTTATTAATTTACTGAATCGATTTGAAATGTTTTTTCTAGAAAGTTTTTCTGCTTCTCCTGTAGAATATTAGATCAATTAGGTCAAATTAGGTCAATTTATAATCGACCTTTACTAAAGTTTAAATAATTTTGTTTAAATGAGGACATTTATTTACTATAAAAAGATATCGATTTTTGGTGAAAGCATGAAAATGGTAATATTAAGAAAGAAAAAAATAATTTAAATAGTATATAGTACAGTAATTAGCAGAGAAAAGGCATGCAATGAAATGTATAAATAATATAAATTATTCGCAAGAATCGCAAGTTACATTGATAAATCAGATGATGCAGAATATTGAATAATTTACAAATATGCAAAGAGCATAATAATCAGAAGGATTCTGAAGAATTAAATGATTAAAAAAGTAAAGATTAGCAAATCAAATTTGAAAAGTAACTTATAGAGAAAGAAGGAAGTGGCTGATAATAGGGAAAAACGACTATCTCATAGGGTTTTTGCTTAAATAATAAAATTTAACAATGGAAAAATATTATATACGTGAAAATATATTAAACATTGAATTGTTCATTCTACTTATATTTGTTATCATAATTAACGATTATCATCTACCATAGAATCATCTACAGTTCGTTGGTACTCCATAAATGATTTGAAATCGTTTAAAAAATATTTTTTCGAGCGCAGAAGTATGATAACATTCGGGGAGACCCGAAATGTTCCACATTTTCTCCTGAAACCCCCCATGAATTAAAAAAATAAAATTGGTAAGAATCACCTTCATAACTAATTCTATCATCGTTCTGTTGAAACCCCATATACTAACGTATTTTTAGGTGCTGATTACAAATATAAAGTCGAAAATATTCGCAAATGGAATTTTCAATGTCAACTTGAGAAAATAGATATTAAATTTCAAAAAATAGTAATAATTGGTTATTTTTCGAACTGAAATAGGGGTTGGGTGTGATATTAAATTTTTATCGTTTAAAAACTTTCTAGTGAAAATGAATTATTGAAACAATTTATAACAGGGATCACAGCGGAAAAAGAGCTCAAGAAAGGGGGAATAGGGTCATTTTTTACGAAAGAGGGGGAAATAGAGGAAGGATTGAATATATATATATATATATGTATATATATATATAGAGAGAGAGAGAGAGAGAGAGAGAAAGAGAAAGAGAGAGAGAGAGAAGATGAAACAATCCTTTTATTAGAAATTTTATATTTTTAAATAATTTCAAATGATTTTTTATTAATGTCTGCATTCAAGACTTTATTTTGTAAAATCAGATATACTAAGGTTGTCGGAAATCTATTTGCATCGATATACAAATTTTACACAAATAAATTTGTTTCAATAATAGTTATTCGTGACACAAGTGCGTAAAGTAGGTAATTGTGTGCGAGTGTGAATTTTGCATCATGATTTTGAAAAAAAACTTGTGAAAATTTTTTTTTTGAAAAAAAAAATTATTCAAAAGGAATTTTGGGGCCTATGATCTTTTGTCGAGGAATTTTGATTTGTCAATCATCAAAAGATTTGTTCAAGTTAAATAGAAATTTATTTCAAGAAGATACCAACCTAGTGTTTAAAGTTACCTATGCCAGTGTCTAAAGTACCTTATTTCGAAAGTGCGCATGCGCGGTTTTTCCACCAGAACCTAAAGTAAGCCATCTTAAAACTGCGCATGCGCGAAAATTGTTTCGCCCGCAGTCTGCTCAAATAAGGTCCTTTAGGCACAATTTAGTACACTGTTAGAAAAATCTGTATGAGGTTTAATATACATGTGTGTGAAGCAAATATGCACTACCGCTACTGAAATGTAACATACATGGGCGTAGTGAATTTAATATACATGTGTATTAAATTTAATATACAGGTCGGTATAGCAGCGTGCATGAAAACTCTAAGTGCTTTCATTTCTTTAAATCTTGTCAAATATTCGCAATTAAATTAATAATCTAGAATTCGTCAACTGAATTGTTATTCATAATGAAAGTGCGACGTACGGGTGGAACTTTTTCCAAAATCCAGTCTAAATAGTAGAAATTTAATGCTAGTACAGTTGATTGTAGGTTAGGTCTGTTATTTGTTTGCTTAATTGATCTTTTCGACTTAAAATCCAGTCATATTTTTCATTAACTGGTAGAAGGTATCATGCTTTAATACTTAGAGTCGAAAATTCATGTTGAACTTATTTTGAATTTGCGTAAAATGGAATTATCTGATTTTTCTTGCAAGTGATTAACATTAATGTATATGAAATTTAATATACACGCTCTTAATGGCGATTTCATATGATTGATATATTAATTTTAATACACATGGTTATATTAAATTTAATATTATTTTTAACAGTGTAGCATGAAAACGTCAACTTTTGAAGTGGGTGTTGCAAAAATAATTTTTATATGTTTAATATCGATCTCATAATCGAGAGTATTTTTGCTTTTCAAAAATACGATCATAGATACTTTTTTATTTTGCCCGCAAAAATATTTTAGATTTAACGTTTTATTTAAATTATTTTTAAAATTACCATAATTATTTTCTGTGGCTGTTGCAATTTTTCATTGGATAACAACGTCTGTCTCCGGCTTTCACATTTTCCCGATGTTTTAATCTATGTCAGCTTCAAGGTTGTTACATTCCCATAAGAGAAGGTATTAGAGTTATGTAAAATTTGACCCACTCCCCTGTTTTTGCCAAATCTCCACGTTTTGAGACCCTCTAAATACGAAAAACAGGTATGTATGTATGTATGTATGTATGGATGTATGTACGTGTGTATGTATGGATGTATGTATGCATGTATGCATGTATGTATCTACGTATATACATATGTCTGCCTGTGTGCACGATACGTTTGAAAAAATTATTTTATTATATTAGCCCCCGGTAGCATCTTTTAGTGTCGGAAACTGAAGGTTAAGCTCGTCAACCAACCGTTTTGGATAAAAATTCAAAAAGTTAGATCATTTTCAAAAATTTAGAGACAATTTTTTGCAAGATTTAAAAATTCTACGTGCGGCTATTTGTAGTACTCGTAAAGCCGATTAAATTATCATTACCACTTTTTTCGATGATTAGCAAATTATCAGAATTATAGCATTTGAAAAATTGAGAAAAAAACGGAAATGAAAATTTTAAGCCAAACAACGCACGCCATGAAAGAAAAGTCAAGAGAAGAAAAACGTTGCTCTTCGAAGGCAATACAAGATTATTGTAACAATTTTTCAAATTCTCTTGAAAAATCGACCATTCCAATTTTTCGTCCAACGGTTCTAGTCTTAACCATAAAAAAATTACATTTTGCGGTCAAACTATGAAAGATACGAAGAAATATGAATTTTAACCAATTTTTCACCTCAAAAAGAACTACAAATGTGTTATTGTGTTATCAAAAATGATCAATAGATCATTTTTGATGAGACGCGTCGTTTTTGTAATCTTTCAGTAATAACATAAAAAATATAAAATAATTTTTTTTGGAAAAATGACATGAAGTTCGAAAAAAAATTAATAGACAAAAGTTGTGGGCCCAAAAAGACTTGAAAATTTGTTGTTAATCATTTTTTGTTCAGATCGTGAAAAATAACAATAATAAAAAAATAACTTTTTAGGCAAGCGACACAAGTTACGACAAAAGTAATTTACCTAAAAAAGATAGACAAATTTTTATAAATAATTGTTTCATAAGACGCGTATTTTTTCTTTAAGTGTAAAAAATAACATTAAAGAAATTTAAGTTTTGGACAAACGAGACAAGCTAAAAAACGAATTATTAAAAGTTGTTCATCAAAAAAAACTACAAATTTACTATGAATCAATTTTTTACAGGACGCGTTTTTTTTATAATCGTGAGAAATAACGATACCAATATTTAAAAATTTCATTTTTGCAAAAACAACACATAGTACGGAAAAAATTAATCAACAGAAGTTATTCACCCAAAAAAGATCTACAAATTTTTCATCTACAATTTTCTAAAAGGATGCGTATTTTTCGTTTGAATCGTAAAAATAACATTGAAATTAAACAAATTAACAAGATGCAATAGAATGTTAATTCACAAATATATTTTTTCATAGTATGCGCCTTTTTTCTTGTCAACGGCGATACCACGCTGAAAACACCAGTTCCCGTTATATCACTGAAGTTAAGCAGTGTTGGGCGCGGTTAGTACTTGGATGGGTGACCGTTCGGGGAATACTGCGTGTTGTTGACCCGTCGTGGGTGTGGTGGACCCACACTGGTAGTATTTATCCACCTAGAAACACTACCCGAATCGGGTAGTGAGGCAATGAACTTTCGAGTTCGAAATGCTAATCAATTTTTTTTTTATGCGCCTTTTTTCAATTATGGAAACAAAACAATGCGAATACATTTGTTTCAATATCAATGTTTATTATATATGGTAATAACATATCATTGACATTATACATTTTCCAAGATAGCTGAGAGTAAAAATAAGTGCAAAATAAGGAACAAATAATAAAGTAATCATCCAGAATAAAATTTTTATATTATTTTGCAATATCCGAATAAGCAGTCCCATACCGAGGTACAGGAATAATAAATATAATATCATTTGAAATTATAGAGTTGAACTTGTGTAGAAAGGTTCGTTAAAGCCGAAGGAGCTTCAACGAAAGAGAATTCACAATCACCAGCTCACAGTTTTCGATGCTTTGAGCTATAATATTAAAATGTCTATGCATAAATATGGAGTAAATACAAAGACCAAGCGCGTAGCGCGAGGCTAATACATTATCGAGCGCGAAGCGCGAGATCCAACAGAGTATATTCAAAGGACTAAAGTTTCAAGCACTTGAAACTTGTTGTACTTGAATAGTTATATTTGTGTTACGATATATTGTTTTCAATTTTGCACATTATTAATTTTGTAGATGTCAAACGAAAAATGGTTGTTACAGTTCTTACGTACATTTAATAATTTTAGAGAATTTTCCGAGTTATTCAAATATAATATTTTCATATCTAGTATATTTCAAGACTAAGCGAACAAAATGTGATAAATCCACTTGAGTTTATTCTTGAATACTTGAGAATATATTGCAGTTTGAAATCTATTGATCAAAATTAAATTTAAATGGGTTATTATAATTGGCCAGACTCTTAAATAAATTAAATGAAAATAAAATCTTCTTAATTTAATACTATTTTGAAGATATCCAAAAATGAAAATGGATTCATTGACTTTTGATTCAGAAAAAGCATATCTCACTCATTATTCATGTTCTAAAATAAATGTACAATTTCTTGTTTTCGTATGATATCAGAAGACAATTTGTGATGGGATATTAAAATTTTGTTTAAAAGTTAATTTCATTTTATGAATGCACATTGAATCTGAGAAGAAAACATTATTTTTCGCCAACCAAGTTTGATAGTCGACTTGATGATATTCCAAATATACAGACAAAATCATTATCTCCATTTTTTCAAAAAATGGATTATCACGTTTTGTTCGGTTACTCGTCGTTTTAAAAGAAAAGGGGAGAAAGGGTAAGTTTTTCGATAATACAGAGAAAAGGGTGAACGCAGGGGAATATGCATGAGACTGTGATTCCGCCTAGAAAAAAATAATCTATTGGATAGAAAATATTTAATTTGGAGAATTTAAGAATGCCAATTCACGCGAGCTGCGATTTATCAGTTTGTGAAATTTTGGATTGGTCTAATAAATTTGATCATTTCAACCGCTTACCATATAACCATCACCAATTCAAGTAATTTTCGTTGCGCTATTTTTCTTTTTTACAATCGGAACCATCGAAAGGATATTTACCGACCGAGTTCTTCAAATTGCAGACAGCTCAGCTAGTAAATGTCGTTCTGCTTGAAAAAACTAAAAAATAATTCAACGAGATTTGCCTTAATTGGTGGTGGCTGTATGGTGGCCAATTGAAATGATTAAAATTCGCGTGAATCGGCATTCTTAAATTTTCCAATTTAAATAATTTCCATTCAATCGATTTTTTTCTGGGCTGTTATAATTATGTATTCTAAACAAAAAGCACAGCAAATCTGAAAATTTGGACACATCAGTTACGTATGTTATACATTTAAAAAAATTATTTTCAGATTACGTTGATACTTTTGAGCATTGGTGCTTCTCTTTGCGCACCTGCAGATCCTTATCATGATCAAAGGTATCTGGATGAAGAAAATGAAGCAGAGGTAATCATTGCAGCGGAACCACTTCGTGGAGTAGACAACCTCCAGGAAAAATCCATCCCCATTTTCAGATTGAAGTATCCAAGCTATGTTGGTAAAAATAATCTCCAGGAAAGATCCCAGATACCTTTGAACCTTCGTGGGACCGGAAATCTTCATGAGAAAGGGATGCCAGGATTTGACTTGAAAACATCTCTATTTAATGAGAATTATCCTTATTCTTCCAGGTACCCGAAGAACGATTATGAAAATCTTTAGATTTAGGATCAAAATGTAATCAATTTTATTATATAATTCTTGAATTAAAATAATCTCTATCTCTTGAAAAAATCTGCAAGAATGTAAAATACTCACTAGATGCGAAGAAGACGACTGCTTTATAAAGCTAACTGCTACAAAATCCTATAATAAAGTATAATGTGTAACGCTAACTTATTTTTGTTTGTATCAAATTTTTTATAAGAAATTTGTTGCTTGTTGAAAGACAATGTATGATGATAGTTATTACTGTCACTTGAAATAAACGATTTTTAACATAGAATAAACAATTGAAAATATTTTGGTTTTGTTCCTCACAAGCCAAAATTATAATATTATTATATATTATTAAAAAATTTGTATTGATAAGTAGTTTCAACTAGTTCCCATTGATTAGAAAATTTACCCTACAGAATTTGATACTTGTTAGTTCCACGTTTCTCTCGCAGATGTCGACACAACCTGGGTTCCAAGTATCGTAAGGTAGAGTTCTAGGAATTGAAATGATTTTACCTTTATCTGTTGAGAAAAGTTTACTTAATTTTCAATGGATGGCGCTCTTATTCATTTTCTCGAATTCTTTGAATTTGCAATTTCATTAATAAGCTTTTACTCACACAATGTTTATAGAGAATTGTCTAATCACTGGTTTCAATATTTTTCTGTTCTACTTCAATTATATATCAATAAAAGAGACCAGTGCTGCAATATAAATTATAATTGATTTTTCTTCTTGTACGATAATAGTTTATACTTTATAGTTATATACATAATGACTTTTATAAATTAATTAAATTTTTTCCACAATTTCTTCCACCCCTTAAAATTAACTGCTCTCACATAGATTTCTTTGTCGAACTTCCAGTTAAATAGTCTCTTACATCAGGCGTGACTAAGTTTATCTCTGTAATTAGAGAACCGTAAATTAAACGAGTAAGGAAATATTTGTGGAGAAAATTCAACCAATTGTACAAACCGCTTTTCCTCCGGAAATTAATTACACTAAATCCATTTCATAGTAATGATTTTATATTTTTCTCTAACTAACAACATTTCTTGATCTGAGTTATTCAAAATGAATTTGCTAAGTATTTAAAACCTATTTATTTACTAAAAAATACCTGAAAATATATTTCTTATCACAAGTTTTGGCAGTTATTTTGTTGATAATTCCGCTGAAGTGATTTATAAACTATTTCAACAATTGAAAAGTTTGTTTATTAATATTTCATATTAATGCATGTGACTTTTCTAGTTAATGAGTGTTTCTAATATAGAAGTTATTATATATTTTTCGACTTTGAAGTAGAAGTAGACAGTTTTTGCAAGTTCACTGAAAAAAAAGATTATTTGAATGAGAGAAATGTAGTTCTAAATACGTCCAATCAAATATTTGTTTGATTAAAAGAAATTTTTCTCATGAAAAAATGAGTTTTTTATTTGAAAACTATAATTTCTTGAGACAAGAAAAATTTTGTTCTATAAAAAAGAAATTTTATTGGACGTATTCAGTACAAAAATGTTTTTAATTCAAGTAATTTTTTGTCTCAATGTATTTAAAATATCGGTTCGAAGCGATAGTTCTATAGATATATCATTATTTCGGTGTCACTTTTTGTATATCCTGCTTTTAAATCGGATAACTTCATAGTTATTTTCATTGTAAAAAAAATGAATCTGGGTTCCCACCAGTGGTCTCATTTCAGTACTAATTTGTACTGAAAGAATACGTTTTTGTACAGGGCTATTTTGAAAATTCTACAGATTCATGCTTTAAAATTCATGAATGTGTCACGGAAATTGAATGTGAGTCAGGAAATATATTTCAAAGTGGTGCTAAAAGACATTTTGTTCTCTTATTTCAACAAAAAACAACTTTTATTGAATTTGTACAGAAATAAAATATATCTTCTACAATAAAAAAATAATAATTAAATAGATAACAGTTGAGAAATTAATTGTAGAATAATAGAATCAGGTTTTTCTAATTAGATCAAAATTCTATTATTGATAAAGTCAAGATTGAAATAATTAAAATCACATTGACAAATATAAACTTAAGTTTCTTTTCCAATTTATATTTTCAACATGAATAAATGATTTATTGTGCTTCATTAATAATTAATTATTCATTTCTTCTGAAAAACTCATACATTTATTTTCAGGTCGGGGTCTTTTTAAATTTAAGTGTTTGGAAATAAGAAAGTAATTAATTAATTAAAACTGTGGTGAAGTTCTGAATAGCAATAGCACATGCGTAGGATATTTTTGAAACTTCATAAACCATACACGCCAATGGCCATAAAAACAACCTCAAAATTCTTTTCAAAGGTCAATATTTAAAAAACTACATTTTAAAAATAAAAATGCGGAAAGAGGCATTCTAGAAACTTATCTATATTTTTTCAATGGTATATACTGAAAGGAAGGTATGATTAAGTAAGATCACACCGCCAACCCCTTTCCAGTAGCCCTTCTCCTAATTATGTCCTTCCTCTTTACACCGAGAGGTACATACAAAGGGGGTCATGCAAGGGGATTGTGAGTTTGTTAAAGAAGTGATATTATAAAAAGTGTATTCGAAAATTAAAATACATCCCGACCCCCTTTTCAGTAGCCTATTCCTTCATTATGCCCTTAAAAAGGGGGTATGCAAAAGGATATTGTGTTCGTAGGAGGGACATCACTAGAGACTGTAGTCAAATTTGAAACCCCCCCCCCCCCCTACCCCATTTCCAGTAGTCTATTTCAACCTGAAAGGCAGAAAAAGAGATATTCTACAGGGTCGAGATTTTGTTTAAGGAGTGGTATTTGTATATGTTTCAATATTTTCTTTAAAATAAAAAGTCATAAAAGAATTTGAAAAATTCTATTTAAAAATGTAATTAGAGAATAAAAAAGGCCGAGATCCATCTTAAAGGAAATCTAAATTTTTATCTTAACTATCCTGATATTTTTTTAAAAATTCATACGAGCGTTCGAACATATGAAAGTTATACAATTAATAAAAGCATTGGACAGAAATACATGGAACTAAACTTCACTGAAAGGTATAAAGTAAAAAAATTATTACAACAAAAAACAGTTCTGTGTATGTATAGAATCTGCGTGTTTCTATGTATAAATTTTATATTACATATTGAATAATAAATTACACCTACATTCTTTTTTTATACTTTAGAGTTAGTTGTATGCCTGCCATATTCAACTGTTTTCTTTTTTTTATAACTTTTGTATTGTGCATGCTTTTTATTGGACAATTTAATGGCATTTTTCTGTTGATAGGATATATTTCTTCATTTAAGAAGTAGACACAGAACTATCCGACATTTCCTCAGGATATAGGAATAGTAACTGGGTTTTCGCAAGTTTTAATATTATTTTAATTAATAACCTCTGCAGTTGCAAAATTAATGAAAGAGGCAACTTTGAAGGTAACAATCGCTGGAAAATTATATGTTGGAGTGAAAGAGAAACGGTTAATCTTATTACGTTGTCTATTATATCCAGCTTTGAATGCAATTAAGGTTGACGACGATTCTTTCATGAGCGTTGATTAGACGAGCGTTGCCATTATGAGAGACGCGCAAGGGGATGCTGCGTGGTTACTTTGCAAGGAAGGTGGAAAGGGGATAAAAGGAAACGGGACCTCTGCGAGTTAATCGAGTTGATGAAGAAAATTTACTTAGAATCCTACCTAATTCGATTACCTTACATCAGATCTTTTTAATGCTTTGCTGATTTCGCAATTACATGAGAAATTTTTTATCCATTATTCTCTCTGACCTTTCCTTTTTTCCTATGAACGTATATTTGGAAAAATCCTCAGGAAATTTCGAAACTTTCATTTCAGGTTGTACAATCCATTTCTTCTGTCAGATAACTAGAGCGCAAAAAATTTCAGACTTTGCCATGTTTTAATTAAATAATTAATTAGTAAGGGAAGGTAATAATGATAAATCCATGTTAAGCACATTTTAACGGAGAGTAGTTCTAATGAAGATATGAGTGACGAACGGATACTGAACAAATATTCAATTTTACGGGATAAACGAAAATAGCTTCAAACGATAGGTTTTTATGTGTATAATTCTGATAAAATTATATAAGCATGTGTTCCCTCTACATTGAGGATGTGGAAATATTAGGGAAAACAATTTTTCTATGTGGGCGAAGGAAGGAAATGGTCCTCATTTAGTTATTCATCTCATATATTTCGAAAATGCTTATTTTTGTACAAACTCACGAAGCGTGGACTTTGTCAGCCCTTGTTAATATATACAATAACGGCCATCAAAAAATGCTTCATTCGTAGTTCTAATAGGGATGACAACTTTCTTTCGGTAGTCAAAAAAACTCCTCAGAAGTTTCACAAAAAAATTGTTTATGTGGTACAAAAACGCCAAAAGCGACACACGTCTTCTCATTTAGAAATCAAAAAATATTTGTATGAGATCTTAGTCACCAGAAAAAAAGATGAGAGCAACTAAATTTATACCTGTATAGCAATGAAACCATTGAAATATTCTTCACTCAGCCTAAGCGACCTTGAGATTTTTACAAATCTTGAAAAATCTACTTTTTCGCTATTCCTTTAAAGTTACCAAAATAACGGAAATATTGTTTTCCAGTTCGCGATAAGAAAATTGTCAGTGTTTGAGTTGAGTGAAAGTTTGTTTATTGTATCTGAATTTGTGTCTGTATAGTTAGAAACCCATTTAGGTATATTGAAAAAGATTTTTACTTGATTCAGACACTCAAAATTCATTCGATCGTAAAATGAAAAACAAAATGTCACTTTTAGATATTTTGTTGTAACGAAAAGTCAATAAAAATAATTTTGATTTCAACCTTCATCATATATTATTGTTTCAATATATTGCAAATATATTCCCGATAACATGATGTCACGCACTTAATGGTTCTGTAGTTGAGAAAATTGATATAACTCTAAGAAAATAGCAAAAAAGTACTCTTAAAATTTTTTCTTTTATTTCAACAAGTGTGTCGCTTTTAGTGCTTTTTGACTATATCTAGGATAGATATTTTTTTTAATGAAACTTGAGGGAAGTATTTTTAACACCCAAAAGAAAGTGTTCATCCCTATTGGAACTACGAATATAGAACTTTATTTCTTTCAATACGCACTATTGTGCAGTATATGTATTTTTTATATGTCAAGATTTCAAAATCTGTTCGCACTAGAATTTAAGAATTTGTGAAATATATGAGAATTACAAGTGAATAAGGACTATGAATAAAATTATTTCTATACTACATGGTGGAAATTTTACTCAAAATTGAAGCAGGGTAATATAGACGGTTCTGAGTCCACTTTTTCACGGAATTGAGTTTTCTTGAAAAACTATACTTTCCCGCTTTCTTTTACACATATTTTAGTAAAAATTGAGGTTTGAAAAATTGTTACCATAAAATTTAGCACTCAAACATATTCAAATATTATAAAATTTTAAAGAATTCAAACTACATTGACGAATTATGCAAAATATTCAATTTTCCAACAATTTGACGGTCACCAGAGGATTTTGCCAAGTATTGAACAATTGGAGATATATTATTACTTTTCGCGAGCGCGAAAATATTATCAGATTGAAATTATGCAATGTCTTAAATGTTCTTAGCGTGACAAAAACTAAAGGACAGGTACCTAAAAATAAATAACACAATTGGATATAATTTTAACAAATATGATATCAAAAGCGAGCTCGTCTTTAATTAAATCATTGGTAAAACTGGTATTAAATTTTAACTCGTTAACCGAAACGACAAGACAGGTTCTCAAAATTTAAATCTCAATGAAAGACGGTAGAAGATACCGATAATACTTTAAAATTAGAATTCCATTAAGATGTGTGCTCATCAAATTAAAAATAGTGTTATCAGGGGAGAATATAATTTTGCCGAATTTTGAAAGTTCCGAATGTGAAAAAATATTTTGAAAATAATTACTACCACATAGTTTTCGAAAAATGAAAATTCTCGAAAGAGGAAAAAACTACCGAAAATGATTTTTCCAGAAATAGTTAATTCTCGTAATTTGGAACACCGTTTTTTTAAATTCCAGAAATTTAAAATTCCCGAAATTCTCAAAGTAATAAGACTGAATAGTATATGTGAGAATAAATACCCCCTTCCCCATAAGATAAGTGATTATTCTATAACAGAGGAAACTATTAAAAATTTTTTTTGCTGTATTAGGAAATCTGACAATTTACTATTTTCTGAAATTTGAACTTTTGGCAATTTATTATTTTGTGAAAAGCTTAGATTTCGGCAATTTACTGTTGTATGGAATTGGAAAATTCGCAAGATATTATTTTCGGGAATTTAAAAATTCGGCAATTCACTATATTCGGCAATTTGAATGTTAGAGAATTATACTATTTTCGGAAATTTGATCATTTCGACAATTTAAAAATTTCGGACATAAACACTTTCTGTAGTCTTATTTTATTTCGAGTATTTAAAATGTTGTGATTTTTCATTTTTCGGGAAATTTCTGTTTCGGTAATTATTTTGTCGGCATTTTTTCACATTCGGGATTTTGAAAATTCGGCAACATTATGTCATCTTACCGTTATTTGTTTGTGAAATAAATAGAGATATATATTCCAGATGATTTTTATAATAATTGTTGTACTATTTTTATTTTTAATAAGTCCATCTCCATTCCGATTAGATTATTACATGCACGTAAAGCACTATCTATTTTTCGACATAATGGTTAATAAACTGATCCATGCACCTACACGAAAAAAATAGTTCACCCAAACGGTTCTGTATTATTCCTTCAGAAAGGTTTCTGGCTTCTCCTGTGAAATTAGGTTGATTGGACTTATCATGGTTTATGAGATTTCCACGATTCAATTATAGAAGCATGTGACCTTTATTTACAACTTTTAAGGAGGTTGAAACATTTTTTTTAAATTTTCTGTGTGTTTAAAGTCAAATAGTCCTTATCCAGTTACCATTCTCATAATTTCAAAATTTATTGTTTCGAATGAAAGTACAAATAATTTTGACATATTTCTAATATATATCAATAAATATGTTAGTGTCCTAAAATGTATATTTAAAATAATTAGGAAAATTTTTTCAAACAATTGGTCTTTTTTTAGTTTGCATTTTCATGTCTTCAAATACTACCTCAAATTCTTAAATCGTAATGATTTAACATTTTCAAAGTATGCAGATCAGATATTTATTAAAAAATTTATAGCGATTCAGTGGCATATATTGTTGAAGAGTGAACGATTTTACTGTATAATACTAAGGTGTATAAGCTTATATTCTACTGAATAAGTAATCCGGGCTCTTCAGGGAAAGTTGAAATGTGACGACTGGGACCAATTTCACGCAAACACGGAAATGCTTCCCAACTCGACGAATTAATTTCCTGCCGGAGCCACTGTTCAATTAAATCCTTTCGAAAAAGTTCCATTTGTGGCTTTAGTAGAAGTACAATGTGGAGAATAGGATATAGTGAAGATTTAATATGTTCTAAGATATAAATTGCCGGGCAGCGAGAAAAAAAATTACATACGTCAGTCATATTCAGAACCCTTTATTGTCAAAGAAAACTGTTATAAATCTCAAAAAATGCTTATTTCAGACAATCGATTGTACAATCACTGAAAAATATACAATTATGTTTGGATGAGATCCAAATAAAATTCCAATAAAATAATTGTACAAGAAATATGAAATACATAGACATAACAAACAAATGCCATAGTAACGTTATTAACACCTTCCTTCAAAAATACGTGGAAATATAAATAATTATGGAACGTGTCTACGTGCACCAAAATTTCGGTACAAATAGCCGTATTTTGGTTTCTCACCAACACAATTTTTTCCATGAACTTAGGGCTACTTGAATATTTAGATCAGACCTGCCCAGATAGGGGAAAACAACTCATTCGCCAGATGGGATTTTTCCACGACCTCTACTCATTCAACTTCACGAGAGCGACCAGCATTTTGTTTAACAGCCTAGCTTGAAAACAAATTAACATAATTTAATGTTTCTTTTGAGACAGCTTGTAGTGAATTTTACACCCTTTCAAATATCTAAAATGAAATTCGAATTTTTAAAATATTATCAATATAGCGTACAGTTAAAAAATACGAGAAATGAAGTTTTTTCAAGAAGTCCACCTTAGACTATCTTGGTTTTTTCCATGTATGTATATAAGAAGGATATCCTGTGAGCTTTGTCCTTACTCAACTATTCCTTTATATAGAAAAAATTAGTTTTTATAATACAAGAACAAAATTTAGTATAAATGTTTAAAAAAAATTAATAGTCTTATGTCTCAAAGAAGCTAAAATTATATGGGATGACATAATTTTGCCGAAAAAAATACCGTTTGTAGAGAAATACCAAAAATATAATTACGAACTATGAAATTTCCGTCATTTAAAATTACTGGTAAAAATTACCGACAATATTTAGTAACGAAATTGAAATATTCAGAAAGAAAAGGTCAATAAAACTAGAAAAATCCCGAAATTAAAAATTTTTGAAACTTTGAAACCAGAATTTTCAAAATCTCGAGATTTCAAACTCACGAAATTAGTAAATTTCTAATTTAAAAAGTTCCAAATTTCCGAAAATTTGAAAATCCCAAGAAAAAAGTTTTAATTTCATATTATTTTATCTGTTAGTATACTATTTTATTTTGGCTGTATCTAGTCGTCCCAAAAAATTAGAGGGATTGAACCAATATCATTTATGTGGCCAGTCAAAGTAAGTATCGTAAATTTAAGATAATTTTAGGAAAATTCCGTAATTTTCAGTTACAAGAACAGATTTTCCTGGAACATTGTATGTGAAAATCCAAACGTGTAACAAAAAAGTTTTTTGTCTTGAGTCTAGAGTAACGGAAGTTTTATGCCATTATACGTAACAAAAAGTTACGAAACTTTTTCCGTAATTGAAGGCAAATTCAGTAACAAATTTTGTAAATTTAAGACGCCATTACCTAAAAGTATTGAAAAAGTAAAATTTTTCGTCACTTTTGTAAAATTATGAATTCATACATTTCAAAATATTTCTAGCAGTGTCAATTTACAGAATATACAGTTCCAGAATTTAAATTTTAAATAAGAAAATTGATGAAATTTTGATCAGTCTATTAAAAACAGGGACCTGCCCGAAACTTTCGTTTCGTTACATTACGTTATCCAAAAAGCAGTCTGAGTTGCTGTTGTGATTCTACAGAAATTTAAATTCAAAATTAGCTCGAAGACATTAAAAAATATTTACTCACGAAATTAGTAAATTTCTAATTTAAAAATTTCCAAATTTCCGAAAATTTGAAAATCCCAAGAAAAAAGTTTTAATTTCATATTCTTTTATCTGTTAGTATACTATTTTACTTTGGCTGTGTCTAGTCGTCCCAAAAAATTAGAGGGATTGAACCAATATCATTTATGTGGCCAGTCAAAGTAAGTATCGTAAATTTAAGATAATTTTAGGAAAATTCCGTAATTTTCAGTTACAAGAACAGATTTTCCTGGAACATTGTATGTGAAAATCCAAACGTGTAACAAAAAAGTTTTTTGTCTTGAGTCTTGAGTAACGGAAATTTTATGCCATTATACGTAACAAAAAATTACGAAACTTTTTCCGTAATTAAAGGCAAATTCAGTAACAAATTTCGTAAATTTAAGACGCCATTACCTAAAAGTATTGAAAAAGTAAAATTTTTCGTCACTTTTGTAAAATTATGGATTCATACATTTCAAAATATTTCTAGCAGTGTCAATTTACAGAATATACAGTTCCAGAATTTAAATTTTAAATAAGAAAATTGATGAAATTTTGATCAGTCTATTAAAAACAGGGACCTGCCCGAAACTTTCGTTTCGTTACATTACGTTATCCAAAAAGTACCGAATCTTTTGTTTCCTTTTCGTTAAGTTCTGACAGATGTGAACAAAATTAAAAAAGAAATTGTTTTAATGTTATATTTTATCCGTCTTCGTTTTAATATTGACATGAAATGTCTTTATAATTACCCGTAACTAAAAAATTTCGTTACAATTTGGCTATTTTGAATAACGTAAGTATATTTTGTTTCGTATCGGTCGGGTCAATGATTAAAAACTTACATCAAAATTGAGTCAAATGTCTTTGAATTAAGCGATTCCTAATTGAAACTTAAAATGGCATAAAAAGATATTCCTTACATACAAATCAATATTGGTAAGAATTTGAGCTAAAGTTTCAACATTCGTACGAGCTTTTGAGGTTTTTTGTTTTTTCATTTTTTTACGTGCAGTTGTTATTTATATTCTTTGCGAACGCGTTTGGACAGTTTTCACCGGATGAGAAATGTAGCATGACTTCAGGAAATGAGTACTGCTGAATTATTTTGCCTTTATGACAGCGTCTTTACACCTACGTTTCTCTACTCCTAAAAAATTTAAAGTTCACGCCACAAAATATTTGTACCTTTTATATCCATTTATTGGACAAATTCAGCTTATGAAATTTGCGAAAGCAAATGCCAAATAATGGAAGGAAATAATTTGTAAGCTATTTAAATAATAAATATTCCCTTCATGGCATCAAAAATGTAAACGAATCCATTTTTCACTATTTATGTGTATAGTATTTTCTATTTTATTATTCACAAAAATTGAAAAGACTGCATTCCAAAAACTTGCAATTCATTTGTTACATCTTTTTATATGAGAAGTAAAAAAAAGTGGTTTTAAACTTAGAACGAGATTAATTACATTGTGCGGATTATATTCTAATATTTTGCGCTCTTCATGCATTATGGGCATTGTATTATTATGATAAAATATTTGCATAATTTTTTACAAGGACAAGTGTGAGAATGTGAGACCATTATAGTTAACCCAGCTAAGGCGCTCTCGACCCAAGTTCTATGTCGATTAATATACAGTTTAATCACGTTAGGACAAAGAACAATATATATTCTGAAACGTTAGTTTCAATCTTCATTCTTTTAGAGATTATACACTATTATATGTGTTTATGTTTATATGTGCTTACATAGACCATGACATTCTTAAAAATTACACTTCAAATCCTATAGGCAATTTTTGTCCGGCAAAGGATTAAAAGATTGCAAATAGTTCTCAACTACTATGCCTACTAGATTGAATAAATCCTTTTACAAACCTAGTCGATTTTGTAAACGTTTAAATAAAAATGTCTTTGATCGACACATAGATATCTAAGCAATATGGAATGTTGATTATAACTTGATCTGAATCATACCAGATTTTCAACGAGATAAGGAAAATAGACCAATCGTATGATAGAGTTGATTAATGTGGTCCAAAAAAAGAATTTTGTTTTAAAGCCTCGCCCCCTCATTTTGTCTCATTTGGTGAAAAACAATGTTATGCAAAACCGGACGGGTTTCGTATTTTTCTCTGCGTGTTTATGGGACGCGAAGTTCTAGTTTGTCGAAGGGGGTATTTTGCCGGCCACGGCTGTAAAAGTACACTTTTGCGGAGTGCGCGCATGCGCTTTTGGTACAAGCGGCGACACTCCTGTCTCTCTTTCTTCTGACACATGCGCGGCGCATATGACTGATAATTGTAGACTGTACAATACAGTTGAACAAAGAACGTGCCGGCCAGAGAGACACAGCAACACGTGAGTCAGATTGCACAAAAGTCAATACATTATTATTATTATCAACCGATAACAATGACTATACGTGTCGCGATGGCAAGTGATAATCAAGATGGAGAGTTTATGCAGTGCACTTCACCTCACTTGTAAGAAGAAGCTGAAAATTATTCAACAGAAAATTTAACTATTCTATTTTTGTTTGAAAACTGATCTTTGTTGGATGGAAATTCAAAGCCATGATTTTCTGTGTCGTAACACAATATACAATTCAACCGAACTGATGAATTTTCAAAAAAATGATGAATCTTCCACTGGAGTAGTTGAATTTTATGCCAATAGGATTAATTTTCACCCATCAAGATTAATTTCCTACAGAAAAAGACGAATTTTCCACAAGTTATATCAATTTTCCAAAAAATAGTTTCATTTTTGAATAAGAGAAATCAATTTTCAACCAAATAGTTGAATTTTCATCCAAAAGATAAATTAAAAAAAAAATAGAATAGTTGAATTGTCTGTGAACAATCTAGTTCTTAACTAAAACAATAACAGATTTTAAGGATAATAGTTGAATTTTCTGCTGGAATAGTTTGATTTTGAGTTGAAAAAAATGATTTTCAACAAAGTAGTTACATATTCGACCAGAGATGAATTTTCGATTAAGCTGATGAATCTTCAACCAACACAAATTTTTAACAAAAGAGTTTTCCTTCGAAGAAAGTAGTTGAACTTTTAACTCAAAAAAGATTGTTTCACAACGAACAATGTAACCAAATTTTCTATTTTAATTCAGAAAAATTGTTTTTGAAATAATACTTGTACTCTAAAAACTACTTGGAGTACTTCATTTTTTTTTTTAATTTAGAAGAGGGGAAGTGAAAAGGCAAGGGATAATCAAGATGCAGATCATGCAGTGAACACCATCTCACATGCAAGAAAAAGCTGAAAATGATTGTTGTAGCTTTTCTTACGGGGGGCTTCACCCCCTGAACCCTCATGTGGTCACCGCCTTTGACCACCCCTTATCCCGTTAAAGCTTGACCCTTGACACACACTCGCATACGAAGACCATTCCGTTTTTGCATAAAATATCGTGTGTCACTCCTCAGCAAACCTTTGACGGCTTGGCCCGCTGTTTGCAGTACTCGGCTATGCGCGCGCCTTCGGCCCGCACATATGCGCCTCGTACTGCAAACATCGGCCTCGCATGTCAAAGCCGTGGTATGCCGAATTGTAACACAATATACTATTTCTAATTTTTTAGGAGAAAAAATGTTGGCATTACCCTCAAAGTATCCCAAAGCGTCGGAAGTTTAATGAATCCTCTCATTTTAAAAAGAATCGTGAAATCTTTATAGAGGTGATGAAAAACTATCGTATGAGTAACACGAAAGGAAAAAATTCAATTTTATAAATAAATTCGGCCTGAAATTCGTCAAAACTCAACAATTAGGACACTATAACGTAATTTTCAAGTGTCTTTTCTGAACTTTATAACAACTTTATAACAATCTTTACTACTATTACTACTACAATTACGTAATATATTCGTATATTATTCATGTTTTATTATATTGATTTACAACTTCTTGTTTTCATATGAAATCAGAAGATAATTTTATACACGTTAACTGTATTTTCAGTTTTAAAAATAAAATTGTATAGTTTTGCAAGATTATACAATATTATAATAGAAATGTTGAAAATAGTATTTATGAATTAAAAAATTGTTTACATGCTTGACAAATTTGACCTATCAACATAATGAATATGTGACCGAAAGCTGAAATTTCCCTAAAAATTCATTTTATTTTATGGATACGTTTAAGAATCAAGAATAAAATTTGTTATTCACCAACATGTTTGATAATCGAATTGATGATATTGCAAACATACAGAAAAAATCATTATGCCTATTAAAAAAAAGTGGATTTATCATGTTTTGTTCGCTTACTGCACATATAGTAAAATGCAAAGTGGAAAAAATTAATTGTTAAACGTGTGGGCAATAATGCAATAAAAATAAACATTTTTCTCCTTTCATTCCCCAATAATTCATAAGAAATTAAATTTCCTTCGCTGGAAAGCTTATGCTTCAATATATAAATATATATATTAGAGTGGTTCACAAAAAACTGTAGATAATATATATATATATATATATATATAAATTGTTATATAATTTACTCTTAAAATTTCAATTTCAATTTCACAAAATTGAGAAGACACTTCCCAATTACATTATAGTGTCTTAAGAGGTAAGTTTTGGCAAATTTCAGGGTAAATTTATTGATTAAATCAAATTTCCAGCCGTCATGTTCTTCATATGATAGTTTTTCATCATATTTGTAAAGATTCCACGGTTTAGAAAAAAATTAAAGTATTTATTGCATGTTTAAAACTTTGGGATACTTTAAGCGTCGTTCCCTACATCTAAGATTTTTTTTGAAGTCTCAAAAAGTGAGGGGATTTTTGCGTTCCAAAATTACACAAGATGAGGAGGTGAGACTATAAAATATGAGAAAATTATTTCTTTTGGACAACCTGAGTGTTGATTTAATTACAAATGAGGTTTTAAAAAATTTGCGTGTGTGTTTTAACAATACTCTTTCCATGATTACCCGCAAAAAAAGTTGAGTTAGAGTCATGAAATTTGCAGGGATTGTAATCCTGAACAAAAGGTTGATTAATTAAATATGGTGACAATAACGAAAAATGAATTAGAAATTCGAAATTTTTAAGGATATTCATCACAGTATTGGCACTAATACTAAATCCTGTAAACCAAATTTTTTAAACAGGTAAATGTATTTAGTTGGTATAATTCAATAGAATATTTATAGCTATCTGCAAAAAAACATTATGTTCAGAAATTTGTTTAGTTTAGATTTTTTCTCTTATAATTGATTTTTTTATGTTAGGTATGCAGCAACATAATAGGTACACAATTTTTTCTGTTTGACAACAATAATTGACTGAAGTATTTAGAAACACCCTATGGCCAAATGAAGTTATGATACGTACAGAGTTGAATTTTTTGGAAATACAGCAATGCTGAATCTACTAAATTTATTTTTTATGATGAGAAAAGTATATTGATGTACTTAACGGGCCTGTTTGACAAAACAGAATTATCATATATACAGATTTGTCAATTTGTTTAACGTTCATAAGAGAAAAATTCCTAATTTTTGAAACATACGAATATATTAAGTAGAAAATTCATTTGGTTTGATGAAATAAATTTGTTGAACTATATAAAAATCTTCTATGACCTATGAACAATAAACAATGAATAATAATAAAGCGCAGTCGAAATTGCCTTTTCTATATCCTCAAACTCTTTTTACAATCCAAAATCCTCATTTCCTGTCTCTCCGGCTGCTTTTACTATCTAAAATCGCCTTTCCAACTCCCCTGTCTCAATAATTTGTTCAAAGAATTAATTATCTAGTAACTAGTTTTAATATAAAAACCATTGTAAAATCTTGAAAATTAATCACGATATTGAAGTTCAAAATTAAACTGAAAAATAATTAATAGTTAATTAATAGTTAATAATTAAACCAAACGCAATTTGTCATATTTGCTATCAAAAAACACCTTAAGAAATATAACTTTCAGTGTCACATAAATTTGACGTGTAAAAGAGTATAAAGTATGAAGGTATTTTTGTGGCAGGTAAAGATTATTCTATAATCGGGGTGAAGTTAACACTTTTGTTTAATACAAAAAATACGAGTAAATACAAAATAATCCTGTATGAGGAAGAACAGTGTTTATGAAATTATCACAATTAAAGATACACAATATAATGAACGTGCCCAAACTACTTTGCAGCGGTTTTTTTAGATCATTTATTCATTTCAGAGACTTTGTTAAATTTTTTCGAAATTGAACAATAATATTTGCTAATTGATACATACAGGAGAAATCCAGGAGGTCAGTTGCCAAACGCGAGAAGGCATAGGCCAAGAGACAAAAGTGAAAGACGATAGGCTAGAGATCATGATTATATCGAAGATGAAAATACAAATGTAAAAGACGAGGGGTCAAGGATAAAAGGTGATTAGGGATCAGGGATCATATGCCACAAGTCAGAAGTCAGAGGTTGAAATTGGAAGATGAGAGGTGAAACCTTAAAGAAAATAAGTTGTATGTTATAGGTCAGAGATCAAACTTGAAAGGTCAAAGGTGATAGTTCAAAGATCGGAGCTTAAAATGTTCACGTTTTTGATTTTAAATATGCATAATATATTTTTTTAAATTTTATTTCATAGAATGGCCTTTCGCTGGGTAAGTATAGTTTAAGACGTAAAGAGGAGGAATGGTTTATAACTAATTACAAATACAGCCTAAGAAAAATTGACCCATATTAGTCGACCGTTGAAATGACCTCACAATGTTTTTCTCTGCTTTTTCGGTAAATAGACTTTAGTTTTATTCATAAAAAAAGGAATACAAAAAATACCATTTTTTTTGTTTTAGATACACAACACTTTCAATTTCTTGGTATTATAATCTAATTTAGGAGTCGCAGGGATGTGAATAGAACCATATCCTTGGAAACAGCGTATTAAACATTTTTTGCGACAAAAAAATATTAATTGAAAGTTTTTTAAGAAGATGAAGCGTGCTCAACTTTTCCAAGTACATAATATGAAATAATATATAAAGGTAGTTTTTTTGACATACTTCAGACCAAAGAAAGGAGATTAGTTGTTAAATCCTTTATTGCATATCAGCTGCCAACATTTCGAAAACAGATATGTTTTCGTCATCAGGACAATTATAAAATTTTTGTTAAACTTTTAAGTTAATAATAATAATAGTAACCATATGCTCAAAAGACTAATAATTTATGAAAATAATCCTTAATTCTAATTTGCGAAGGAAAGCTAGCAGAGGACGAAACGAAGATAAAGAGACAGACAGAAGAGGAATGAGACGCTAGAGAGTGAGAAAGTCTAGTATATGGTACGAGAGATGCGCTACGTTATAAAATGTTACTTCCGTTGTGTCCCCGGGGGAT
The DNA here is from genome assembly GCA_932178445.1 of Andricus quercusramuli. Classification (NCBI taxonomy): domain Eukaryota; kingdom Metazoa; phylum Arthropoda; class Insecta; order Hymenoptera; family Cynipidae; genus Andricus; species Andricus quercusramuli. The sequence continues at coordinate 547,752 of CAKNXH010000506.1, read as the reverse complement.
ATAGTTTCTTCGGAATAAGGCATAAACAAGTAGAAAAGACAATGTCCTCATTATAAAACAGAAATGGTTAAAGAGGTGAGGTACTGTAAACAGCCAATTTACTTTTGCACGAAGTCGATCTGCGAGATATTTTATTTATTTTTTAGTATAGAATCATTGAAAATTCAATCTCGTCAATTTTGTTAAAAGTCAGTTTTGACTTTGTAACCTAATTACGAATATGAAAGTTAACCAACTTTTTGAGATAGTAGTAGTCTGTTGATGAAACCGGCCCGATTTCAAAACATCACTAAATTTACTAAAGGATACTTGGGAAACACAATACAAGGGAAAATGTCTTTTGATGGATTTGGCTAAAGCTAGATAATATTGTAGGTTATAAAGGACCAACAAAATATCCTTATTTTTCTTGTTCAGTGGGCAGTATTAGCGCAATACGGCGACAAGATCTCAAAATTAGTGCATATGATATGAATAAGAATCATACATCGAAGTGTGGTCTACACTGAGAAAAATGGATTATACGAACTGGATAATATAATTAAGGAATAATTCACCGTATAGAAAAGTATATTAACGCGTATAACCTATAATATTTTTCTAATATATGAAGATGTTACCAAATATAGTCTCTAGATGTTACATTCTTATAATCTTCAGGCATTAATTTGTAACATCTCAGATTTTAAAATATCCAGGCGTCTGTGTAGTAGTAAATGATTATTAGTGCTAAATCACACGTGGATTAGATTTTGAAAATAAGTAAGTTTATATGTCTTTTCATTATACATCACTGCCACTTGTACAAGTACAGAAACTTAGCCTCCTTTACTTCCGTTTTTTTAGTCTTATAGATAGCCACTTTCCTGCTTATTGTGTGTTTAACAAAATTAAAATTTGTTTCCAGTTCTAATTCCGAGCTCCTCTATCAAAATCTTGTATAGATTTATAAATACGTTTGCAAAAATTATTATATTTATTTAAGGTTATCTAATGGACCAGGATTCTAATATGGATATTAGATTTCAAAATCTTGGATCATAGATTTTATTATCACAGATTTTAAAGTATAATAATCCAAAATATTATCCTGTAATATCTATTTCTTAATATCTATAGATTGTAGTTCTAATAATCTGGATCGCTGTCCCATAGTTAATAGTCCAAGATTATATCCGGTAACATATGTTTTATTACCGGGTATAATCCATTTTTGTCAGTGTGTGCAGTAATAGCAATCGTATAAATCGCCTCATCTTTGCGACGTTAGAACGCGAAACGCACAATATTTTCAATTCTTTGCAATATTTACAGTTTAAGGGCAGCAGCAGTCCTAAAATAAGGTCCGTAACAAGTGCTATATTGAGCTAATAATGTGTATCGTCTACTTCCAGCAACGTGTGAAAGTGAAGCGCCCAAAATTTGTGACTAACTGCAACACACGAAGTTTGAGGGGAGCAAAGGTGCTGAAATAATGTCAGTATCAAGTGCTATTGTGCCAATCATGTATATCGTCCACTTCCAGCAGCGTTCAAACGCTGAGTGCTCAATATTTTAAAGCCTCAACGGTCAGAGGTCCAAACTCACCTTCACACATTTTTGCCTGGAAAAATATCCTGAGTGATGTTGAAACAATACAAAATAGGGGAAAAGTATCTCCAAAGGCTTGGTGATAATTTAACTACTCGTATTTGAAAAAAAATACTTGAAAAAAAAACCTAGACAATCGGAAAAAAATCGGAAAGCCCGTGTGGTGTGAGACACCCTTTTGACCGTTGAGGGTTAACTATGTAACTGCAACACATACAGTTTGAGGGTAGCAATAGTACTAGAAGAATGTCAGTATCAAGTGCAGTAACGACAATCATATAAGTCGTCCGCTTTTCAAAACGTCACCATGCGGAGCGCTCAATTTTTTGTAATATCTGCAACACTCATAGTTTGAGGGCATCAGCAGTGCTAAAATACTGTCAGTATCGATTGCAGTAATGCCAATCATATACTTCCAGCAACGTTAGAATGCGAAGCGCTTAGTATTTTGAATTGAATGCAACACTCACAGTTCGAGAGCAGCCACAGTGCTGAAATGAGGTCAGTAATTAGTTCTATTGTGCTAGTCATGAATGAGCGCTTATCGTTCGAACGTTGCAGTGAGTGGGGATTTATAAGATTTTTAATAATAAGAAAAAGAGGATAATTGAGAATATTGAGCGCTTCGCGTTCTAACGTTGCAACAAGCGGGCGATTTATGAAATTAATGTTACCGCACTTGATGATGACGTTATTTTAGCAACGATGTTGCTCTCAAATTGTGAGTGTTGCAGTTAATACAAAATACTGAGCGCTTAGCGTTCCGCTGTAGCGAGAAGCGTGCTGTGAGAGTTATCGGGATAAGCGGACGTAATGTGGAACACATTCAAATGCGTGCTTCTCATTTTGTCGTTGTTTGTGCTCTTAAGGCCATATGACGAGTGGGTCACGTGACCGAATTCCTACCTTACTGGCACTTTTTTATTTTTCAACTTATTTTCACACGAATAGTCACATCGAGTTGAAAATTTGGAATAATAAATAAGAAGCACTAAGAAAGACGGTTCTGGTCTTGCATTGTAATAATCATGAAAACATTTTTTTGTAAACATTTTTTTTTGCTTTTTTCATGATTATTACAATTTAAGACCAGATCCGCCTTTCTTAGTGCTTCTTATTCTTTATCCCAAATTTTCAACTCGATGTGGCTATTCATGTGAAAATAAGTTGACAAATAAAAAAAGCGCCTGTAAAGTAGGAATCTGGTCACGTGACACACTCATCACATGGCCTTAATACTATGCAGATAAATCAAATACACTAATTTTGAGCGCTTGACGCTATATAGTGCTAAAACTGTCCATTTAAAAAAAATAATTTCAAGGATATTTCATTGTCCCCTTATAAACTAGGATATTACCAAGTTTCAGCCAAATCCACAGAAATACATTTTCCCATGTATATTATAAAAAAAAACTCTGGCCTGCATGACGCCGTTCTTATAGTTACATAGCGAGGGGTGTGGAGGAATCTAAAAAATTTCTTAGTTTCATTTTCGAAGTAATATTTGAAAGTATGTTAATTAACACTTGTTTTGGCAGATGAAATTAATTTATATACTATTATACACATTATATCATTATATATTTGTTTCATGACTTATTCAGTGAATTATTTTCAAAACTTTGTAAATCCCTAAAAAATTTGTTCAATCATGTACAAATTCTTTGGAATCCTTTGAATTTTATTTGAATCTCACGAGATCCTCTAACATCGCTGTATACTCCTCGAAATATTCTAAAATCTTCTAGAATCCTTTGGAATCACGTATAATCATCGAACCTCCTTTATACCACTTAAGATCCATTACAACCATTTGAAATCTTAGCAAATCTTCTGAAATCCCCTGAAATATTTCGAAATGACCTTAAATCCCTTCAAATCTTCAAAATCTCCTTACTACCATCTGATGTCCTTCATAATTCGTGAAAATACTTCGATGCTACGTAAAATCCTTGAAAATCCTTTGAAATTCCGTGCCTTTTTTAAAATGTCTTAAAATCTTTCATAATATTCAGAAATCATTCAAAATTCTGTTAAATCTTTCAAAATCTTACAAAACCTCTAAATTCCTCGGACATACATTGGAATCTGTTGGAATATCTTCAAATCCTTTGAAATTCCATGAAATCATTGAAACTCTTTATATGCCTTAAAATCCATTAAGATGCTTCAGAATGCTTTGAAGTCTCTTAAAATCTGCTGAAGTCTTTTCAAATCTCTTGAAATCCTTCAAGTCCCTTGAAATCTTTGCAAATCTCATTAAATAACATTAAAATCCTCCGTCTCCTGCAAAATTCATGAGGATATTTTTTTACCAGATAAAATACTTTAAAATACTTTGAAGTCCCGTAACTTTTTTTGAATCTTTTGAGATCTTAAGAAATACACTAATATCCGTGAATGTACTTTGGCATCTTTTGAAATCTCTTTAAAAATTCCTGCCGAATCCCGTGAAATCGTCGAAACCCCGTGAAATGCCGTGACATAATCTCAAATCTTAAAATTCATATTAAAGATTAAGATTAGGATTCTTATTTAAAAATTCATTAAATTTCCTGAAACCCGTTCACAAACTATAAAAAGCCTCGAAATCACCTAAGATATTAAAAATCTCATACATGTGTTTTTTTTAATCCCTAAAAATCGATGGAAATCCATTAAAATGTCTAAAAGTCGGTTAAAATCCTCGAAATTCCGTGAAATGTTTTGGAATCTTACGAGATCTCTTGAAATCCTAGAAATACCTGTCAAATTCATTAAAATCCGTATACATTTTTTGGAATCTCTTAACATACCTCATAATATTTTAGAATCTATTGAACTCTTTTAATATATTCTTTAAAATTTTGTGAAATCTTTCGAAATCTTTCATACGATTCGGGAATCTTTTGGAATTCCATCAAATCTGTTGACATTTTACGAAATCCTTCAACATTCGTGAATATACTTTGGAACTATTTAAAAACTCTTAAAATCCTTTGGAATCTTTGCAAATATTTTAAAATTCTTTGAGTCTTTGAAATTCAATTAGGATCCCCTGATATGCCATGATTTATTCCAAAATATTTCGGAATCTCTTATAATCTCTCAAAATCCGTCAAAACCGCTTGGAATCTTTTGAAATTCCTGGAGATCTCGTGAAATCCTCCAAAAATTTGGAAATCTCTTTAAATTCCGTACACGCATGTTGTACTTGTTTGAAATACTTTATATTCCTTCGAAATACCTTATAATCCCTTGAAATCTAGTGAAATACCTTTAAATCACTGGAAATCTTTTTAATTTTTTGAAATCCCTTGAAATCTCGTTTACGGTGAAAATAATTGATGCATTTTTTATACATTGAGTAAAAAACATTATATCTCACATAAGAGGTCTAAAGTCTCGAAAATCATCCTTACATATACTGAGAAACCCATTTAAGTATCTCCTATTCAAGTCGTTCCTAAAATTTCAGCCTCGACAGTTTTGTGATGAGTGGAGCCGCGGGGCTGACGCGACGGAGAGGCGGTGCTCGATCAAGCGTGACAAACAGAATCAGGGCCGCACTGAGTGCATCAGTTGCATCAAGTTGCGTCATGCGTCGAAATCAAACCGAAACGATTCATGCTGCCCTGCCTTTTTACTTTCGGATCGTGCGAATGTTGTATCTAATTTGAGTGAAGTCCACTCAGGACCATGACCGAAACCGCTGTTGAATGGGATTCCCAGTGTAATTAACGGACGTTCACTTATCTCTTGTGAGGTATAAATAGATAAATAAAGGTAGTTTGTTGATTCAATTAGCACGATCTCTCAGTTATTTTTCCTACTATCGCTATTTCTAAGGATTTAATCATTTTGCAAAGAACCAATTCAAGCAGTGTTTCAGCAGAAATCGCTATAGAGTCGCAAGCAGAGTTTCGATTGTTCTATTGCAGACTAACCTTCTCAATCAGATAACGTTGGAGAACCCATGTGGTCTTCTGTGAGAAGGTTGCTAATGTAATCTCGATAATAGCTAGTCCAGTCTACTTCAGCTCTGGGCTATTTGTTCCGTGTGTCCAAATATTCCAATATCTCAAAATCATTTGGAACAAACCAAACTCTTCATGTTTTATATTTAAATTATTCTAAGAACTTTTCTGTTGCGAAAAAACAGGTGTTAAGTTTTTAATAATAGAGAAAAGGAGCGAAATAGATAGTTTTAGCGTGTTTCAAGCTTTCTGTATTTCCCCTTTTCCACACAATGTTTGGGTAAAAGCGAATGCACATTTGAAATGATTTCGTAAAACTGGTTTCCTTCTTTAATCATAATTCAATACTATATAATTGTAGACAAACACATCATACATTTTTATTCATAAAATATATAATACTAGCGCGAGTGGGCAATATGCACTTCCGCAATTAACATGCATGGAGCACCTTCTCACATCTCATTGAATTCATGTTATAATTCAATTGTAAGTGGATGTTAACTCGCGATTGAATAATGCGGAATGTCGAAAATAGACTACACTTCATGGTGGAAACGTATTTTCACAATAAAATACAATCAATTATGATAAAGTACGACACTGAACAAGTTTTTGCTCAAATTCGCCAGGCGAAAAAATTATATATAATTTATATGTAGTGTGACATATTCATTTGATAAAAAAAAAAAAAAATTGATTAGCATTTCGAACTCGAAAGTTCATTGCCTCACTACCCGATTCGGGTAGTGTTTCTAGGTGGATAAATACTACCAGTGTGGGTCCACCACACCCACGACGGGTCAACAACACGCAGTATTCCCCGAACGGTCACCCATCCAAGTACTAACCGCGCCCAACACTGCTTAACTTCAGTGATCTAACGGGAACTGGTGTTTTCAGCGTGGTATCGCCGTTTTATTTATTCATTTTATAATATCGATTATATTGATAACATTGATAATATTCATTTGTTTCATACACAAAATATATAAAACAAATGAATATTATATATAATACTTTACACTATGTATAAACTATACATAATTTTGTGGACAGTTTTACAAATTAATATAATTTTTGTAGATGATTTCCTGAAGAAGTATGTCATCATTTGTAAAATTTGGTGAAAGTGTTCAAATTCTAGTAAAAGCTTGTAGCTTTCATTAAAATTATTTTATAAATTGTATATATAAATATTAAATGTATATAGAATTGTATGAAGATATATTTTTAAATATCGTTGAAGACTTATGATTTGCTATTTCCATATCAAATTGATAGTTTTTTCACTAAAAATTAAAAACCCGAAATTTTTATTGTACTGAAATCAATGACTTTTTAAACTAAACTCGTGAAAACTCGGCTTCTGCATGCCGAAATGGTCTCTTTTTTTAAATAGAAAAAACTCTGCCGATGCCCACCAAGGCTTTAGAAATATATTTTTCTTTCTGATATTTGCAACTAAAAAATTATTGCGAATCCTCAGACTTATTTGACGGAAAAAAGTCTCCAGGGAAGTTTCGCGGACGGAAAACTTTCAGTGGCAAAATTGTTCCTTGATGTTTAAGGAAAACTTTGAAAAAATTTGAGCCAAATCGTTTTCTTTGCTTGAAAGATAAGCGCTTCCTTATTGCTGCGCGCGCACTCGACTCGAGTGATTTTTCAATATTTGTCACGAAGCAACAATATATCAACAAATAAAGTGACAAAATTAGCCATTTCAGTTTAGTACATTTTTAACTAAAAAAAAAATTCAGAAAGAAACTCACTATAGGGTCTTAAAAACCCCCATAAGTGAAAAAAATGGCTTTTGCGAGTTTTTGGCGTCGATTATGATTTTTGTAGGTTTTTAAAATGCGAATTATTGCTAATACATGGAGTACTTCATACGCATAATTAGATGCTTGCATGAATTGCTTAAACAATTCATTATTGTATTTAACAATTTTCTTTTAGAATAGAGCTAGAAAGTCGCGGTTTTTTCGATAATTTTCCAGTTTTTGTCCAATTTTCAATTGGAGTGATGTGAACAATCAAAGTTGGAAAATTAATTGTTGGAACAACTGATTACTATTCTTCATAATATTCAATTCGATTAATGCTAGAAAGTTGCATTCTTTATGAAATTTTCAATTTTCTGTCGACTTTTCACTTCGTATGGTGATAATTAATGCAAGTTAAACAAAAATAGTTCTTTAATCAAATTATTATTGTTCATAACTATCTTCTCTTAGATAAGTGCTAAGAAATTGTTGTGTTTTCTGGAATGTTTAACATTTATTTGCCTTCTTATTTGTGAACAAAAGTAGACAACGGTACTTGGGCCATAAGAAACAGGAATAGAACAACTCGGCAGTAAAAAGTGGTACCGTTGTCTAATTTTTACTGCCAATGTTCTAATACTGTTTTTTTACAGAAGTGAAATCATATCTAATTTTTCAGGCACTTTCTATAGCGGCGCTTTACTCACCTATGGGATATTTCCATTTTTTATTATCAGCGGCTTATTTTAAACAATCTCTTTTTGTGTATATTTCTTCCTCAAATAAAACGGATATTTGGAATATTTTTCAAATTTTCTACATGGACCTGAGGGATTTCCTAGGGAATCTCAGGAGTAGAAGGATTCTTTTTGAAGTTATCTCATTATTTCTTCATAACTCAAAAGTGAAAGAAAAACTAAAGATTTCAGAAAAAGCAACTTTCTAGCACCCACCCCGCACTTTAATTGAAAATTGGGCAAAAAGTGAAAAATCCCAGAAAAAACCGCAACCTCCTAGCATTATTCAAAGTGGATATCATTCACAGTAATAATACATTCTTTGAACTATTATTTCTGTTAACATTAATTAAGTATCACTACAGTCTACTTGAAAATCGGACAAGAAGCGGAAAATTTTCGAAAAAAACCGCGACTTTCTATCTCTATTCGAAGAGTAAATTGCTAAATACAATAATAAATTGTTCGAGCAATTCACGCATGCTTCTAATTATTGAAAAACCTGAAAAAAATCATAATCGACGCCAAAAACTGGCAAAAGCCACTTTTTGGCTAATGTGGTTTTATAGGATCCTATGAAACAGACATATGGGGTGATGTTTAGGAAGTAATATTTCATTCGTATTCTATTGCTTATTGTGAAAAGGAATGATGAGTTTCAATAATTCCAGCTGATAGTGAGTCTCTTTCTGTATTTTTTTTCTGAGATAAAAATTCACTAAGCTGAAATAACCAATTTTGCCACATTTTTTGTTTATGTATTGTTGCTCTGTGACAAAAACTGAAAAATCGCAAACGAACATTCTTCTAGAAATTTATTGCCGAGCATTTCTAAAACCAAACATTGAAATCGGTTGAGAAATACGACCTATGGGCGATTATGAGCAGTAAATTCCTATTCGAGACTACTCTGGTTGGAACAAGCCGGTCGACTCGAGTCGAGTGCACGCGCAGTGATAAAAAATCGCTGTTATTTTTAAAACAAAGAGAAAGATTTGGCTCAAATTTTCTCGAAGTTTTCCTCAAACATCAAGGAACAACTTTGCCACTGGAAGTCTTCTGCCCGAAAGTTTTCGTTCGAAGTTTTCTCGGCAATTATAAATTCTTATAAAAATAACCATTTTTGCATCATTTTTTTTCCTGCACTTTATTTTATTTTACTGTCAAAATACATTTCCACATTTACACCCAGCAATATTTATTCATGAAAAATAGAATTCTATAGAATATCGATATGCTATAAAAATCCACCATTGTTGATGATTGAATATTGACGGGTGTTTTTAATAAACGTTAATGCACTAAAAACGTATCTGCAGGGGCGTAGCGAGCGTTTTGAGTTTTAGGCGATGAGCATTGCCATAAATGCCAACTCAAGAAGTGTAATTTGTTGTTTGCTTCTAAAAAAAATCATTCGTTTAGAGTCGCAGCGATTTTAATTTGCCGGCTAGCCGACTTTGTAGTCGAATTACCAAAAAATGCCGACTCGGCACGAATATTGGGAGGAGGGGGGGGGGGGGGGTATCACAACCCTCACACCCCCACCTCGCTACGCTCCTGCGTATCTGACCTCAAAGTAAAAAGTAAATGTATTAAGGCAATCAAATACAATAAATTGCATAAGTGTACAATAATTGTACTTTTCTATGAGAATTTGTTACTGCAAGCAATTACAAATTTTTACAAAAAGTTCCAATTTTCAAATGGTTTCACTTAATTGTAATTAATTGTATTTTATTATGAAAATACATTCCCATTATGGCATGTGAGCATGCTGAATAAATAAGGCTAGAACTCCCTAGAAATGATACATTGATGATTTTAAAAAGCTCACAGAAAGTGAATCTGATCTGCTAAATACGTTACTAAGAGCAAGCTTAAATTATGCGCTTTAACTTAAAAGAAACTACCCCCGAATGTTACAACACTTGAAAAACTGACCCTTCATGTGAAACAAAACTGATTGCATTGAAAGTGTAGTTTTTCACGCGTCAAACATTAAAGGCTAGTCTTCCTGGATACATTTCATTCATTCTCTAATGTTAAATCAAATTACTCTCACAAGAATAGGATATACCGGGATATTCTATTCGATCCTATTTATTTCTCAGTTTGTACCACGTATATCCCAGGGTACATACAAATTTTAATATTTTACTTGATGTATTTGAATATCCCAGGAACGTCTCACAGACTCCCCAGATATCCTGGGGATATTCTAGGGATCTTCCAAATTCCACCTTGTAGGATATCCGACGAATTATTCCCGGGATATCCCTGGGGCAACTTGGGAGATAAATGGGATCGAGTGGAATATTCCGGTATGTCCTATTGCTGTGAGGGAATTTGTTGATATGATAAATTAGGAAATGTGCATCGATTCTCAATACTCATACCCCATGAATCTCCCTGAAAAAACTACCCCTCTATTGTAAATATGTCGAATGATTAGGTGTTTCTTTTTTTAAGGTTAAGCACAAAGTTCAGGCTTTATTTTACCCCCATAGTGAAGTCTTCAGTAAAATCAAAATATAAATGTTTGCTGGTTTCAACCATAATTCATTCTTGGGGTTAAATGAGTTTGAGTTCTGTATGGTTAGGAAGGGATGGAACCGGGGAGGATTTAAGGAGTTGTGTGGGGAGGAGCGACGGACATAGGATGAGAGCTTGTAGGGAAAAAGTAGTGTGATAAGGGAAAGATGTGGATGAAGGGGGGAGAGTGTACGAGGGGCAGGTATCAGGAGAACCCTTACGGCGAGGGAAAATGTGTGGCAAGGGATGAAGAGAGAAACGGAAGAAAGCGTAGAGTAAGATGAGGAATAGGGATGGAAAATTTGAGATGCGAGCAGTTAGGGAAGGGTGACAAGAGGGACCGGATAAAGGGTTGAGGTGAATATCAGAAGTCATAGGAGGGGCATACAAAATTAGAGGGATGAATGACACAGGCGAGGGGTAGATGGATGAGAATGGACATGGAGGAGGTCTAACTATTTGAACTATTTTAATTATGAACATTAAAGAATTTGAAATTTCCTACTACGGATAAAGGTTTTATTACTTTAAATTTGAACTGAAGAGAGGCTTTACAATTACAATATATCACAAGTACATGTTGAAACTAGTTAGATTGTATTTTGGAGCATGAATTGCAGAATCCTTTAATAGCTTGCACATATCCATTTTACGAGCCCATGCTTTTGATAATGTCTATGTATTTCAATAAAATGAATACATGACATCCACGCAAGGACCATAGGTCATATTCATCATCGATGAAATGGTACTAGCATCAGGGTTGTTATATAATATAAACTTTATGATGGATTTTCATAAGTAGAAATTTCAATTAAAGCTAGAACTGAAATTCAGAATTAGAAATTTCTTTTTAAAATATACGAGGTAGTTAACAAAGTTCTAAACTATACCCAATTTTGCTGGGCAATACAAATGATAGTATTTTAAAATAATGAAGGATATGATTCAAATGAAAACTTTATAGATTTGGAGGCCCAGTGGAGAACGAGGCCCAGAGATTAAGCCCCATCAGCCTCCCCTCCATCTCTTAAATCAGCTCTGGTAATAGATATATGAAATAAGACTTGAATTCTCCCTAATTTAATGGGAACGACATGAGGAGGAAATGGTGGAATATTTCAAGGTTGGATATTCCTATTTGCCCTGATTCGGACCACCGAAATTTGATGACCTCAACATCGGCAATTGCGTGTCGCTGACTTCCCTGAGGCTACAATTGGATCCACCTTCCTTTCTTGCGCCGCGACTTCCGTCGCGAGATCGATCGATTTCCGTCTTTCGTGTTCCATGATGGATAGAGGTCTGTTCCGCAGGAACTAGCCTCGTCCCCACATATTCTCGATAAGCAATCGCCAGATGGACAAGGGCTTCCAAGTTTCGTTAGATTGTAATTTGCGAGAGATAAGATTTATCTAAAAGCTCTCTAGTTAATGCAAAATCTAAGAAAAGGTTCTCCATAAATTTACGCCAACAATATTTTCCATACATTTCTGAATATTTGATCGGACATCTAGTAGAATATCGTGGTAGAATATCGACTAGATACTTAGTTTGGGGTTCCTTTTTCATGCTATTCAAAATTCACGAAAAGAGTTTTTGGCACAGTTTAATAGAAATTAAATTATTGGCGAATAAAGAGAAATTTCGGAAAAAATTTGAATCCTGGAAAGTGAGGAGAAATGTATTTGACACATGTTCTGAAGTGTTGGCGAAATGACTACAGCCACTACGCTCACTCACCCCGAACCACTTTTATAGGGGTTCCCAAAAAAGTACGTGGCTTAGTGTTGAGAATTGTAAATTAAGGACCTTTGAAAGGTGGAAGGAGTAAGTTGACCGCATATGAGAGTGGGTTGAAAAAATTGTTCTAGAAATCGGAAACAATGCCATTACTAAAGCTAGTCCATTGGTACTCCCATGAAGTGTGCTGAATGTGGAATCGATTGATTTAAATCTGGTTAACGCGCGCCAGCAAAATAGGTTAAAAAAAATTACTTTCTGCGTACTATTTTTCCGCGAAAAGTCGACAAAGGGCAAACTTTATCAAGCCATACATCGGGACATATCATAGTTAGAACAGATTCATTCTTCTTAGTTTTGTGCGGTATTTTACGCCCTATTTTTTCACTGTAAAAAAATTATTATTTCAAGCCTGATTCTAGGTCTTAAAATAAGGCTCAGAAAAAAACAGTCTCGAGTGGTACTAAAATGAGACCACTGGTGGGAAACCAGAGTCGTTTGTTTTACTTTGAACATAAAACAAGAGATCTCTAGTTTTTATGTAGTATTTATCACGCGATATGCGCTTTAAACCGAATATTTTAACAGAACTGATTTTTAGGACGTTTCCCTAAAATTTCAAATAGTTTTGTTTCCCACACTGTTCCGTAAACATAGGACCGTTTTTTAAATGCTTGAGTAAAGGAGTTAAGCAAAACAAATTATGGGGAAATCATTTAACTCACATGCCCGTTTTCAAACGCGACAACTGGACAACAAAATTAATCAAATCTCTAAAGAGAAATCTGAAAAATGAATGAAAATGAAACTTTACGAGATAATTTCTTTAAAATATAAATTTAAACTTCAATTAATATTAACAATAAAAGTTACACCAGTTTTAGCTATTTAAAAATGGCTTTTTAATTCATAAAAAATGATTGTACACATATAAAGCAAGATCGCTATGATTCTAATATAATTTCATGTAGTTACCAGTCCTATACGGAATTGTGTATCTAATCAACAACAAAATCAATTAAAATGTATGATGATTGTCAAAAAAGGATCTAAGAAACTGTTTAAATGTTCACCAGTACCAGGGGTCTATAAAAAAAGTGTAGAAGCAAATAATATGTATTTCGAGGAGAACTACAACTTATTTTATGTGCTACATTCAGATTTTGAATCAACATTTTTCTAGATTTGACAAACCTATTCAAAAAAAGTAAAAAATTAAAATAACCTAATTTTTATTAACTTGTGCCAAAAATCCTTTGAACTTTCAACTGGGATGCAAGAGAAACTTGTAGGCGAAGTGTCAAGCCAATATTCTTGGGTGATATTTTCTTGAGTATATCCTATTTTTTTAAATTGAATTAAATTTTTACGACCACCTGTTGCTGCGATTTTCAAAAACTGAATAATGAAGTTTTTGTGTTGCATTTCTTACTCTATTATGTCAATTTTTATTACAAATTCAAGGAATGGATTCATTCAATTGCTTCTCCATAGAGGAGCGTTTGTAATGACCTACAATTTCCTTGCTTATAAGAGGGTTTTTATTATATTAGGAATATCACAGTGCTGTATTTGACGTAACTGTTCGCGTCTTCGAGACTAGTGATGCATATCGATCATTTTGAAAATTTTCAAAAATCTCGTCAGATTAAATTGAAACCTTGAGCACCATGCTCATCTCATCGAGACGAGCGATCACTCAGTCGAGATGATCGTATCGTGTCGATCGACTTTTTTCATTGCAAATTTTTGATCTCCATTACATTTCAGTTCCATCTGACTATGTTTCAAGCAAATCTCGATTTCGTCCAAAAATGATCGATATGCATCACTATTCGAGACGCATGGATTAATCTATTGACGAACTTTCGATGACCATTTTTGATTCATCAATAGCGACGTAGAAAGTTGAAAAAAGGTAACATTGTTTCTATAAAGAAAACTTTTGTTTTAATTTCAAATATAACACTACCGTAAGTTCAAAAGTGCTAATTGTAACAGAACACATCGATTGACATCTTGATATGAGAAGCAAAATGCTCACAAAATGAAAACAAATAAGACACCCATAGTGAATACATCCACAGTACTTCGCAGCAAAATTTTGAAATTTCTTCAACGGAAACAAGTTGAACAACAATTCAATGATTTTCAATAGATTGAAAAGCACCCTTCAACAAGGGATCATATCGATGAAGTAAGGGTAGTATCCTTTCCCAACTATCGTGCGAATTTTATCTAGGCCTTGTGAAATAACTTTTGGTTTGAAATTCGAAAATCGTAAAGCAAACAGATTATGAAGTTTTGAATTTTAAATCACAAAGGTGTGGTTTTTTCCTCATTTCTTCTACTTACCTTGCCGAGCAAGCTTTAGAGACTCTACACTTGTGATTTTAGTGATTTGAAGAAACAGTAGAATAATCATTATCCCTGTTCTAAATTTATTGGATATAAAATGATGATCCCAAAAGTTAAAACTTACAGAGAAGTTCTCGTATATGTATATAGAATGTATGAAAATCAATAAAGTGTAACAAAAGCTTGAACTTGCAGTGAGCTTTGCACGCTCGAGCATGTAAAGCTGGTATACTTGTACGACTAGGTACACGCTGGTACAGTCGATCTTTGAAATCATCGACATTGTATGTATTTTCAAATAACATTCAAATTATTTGCTCAAGTGTAGATTATCTACTGATGAAATGTGAGAAGAGTTAAAACAACTCAATATCATAATGGTATAACTAAACTAATGTATTATTCTGATCAAAAATATTCAAATAGGATATGGGATTTAGAACTTATTTGATTTGATTGGGGAGCGTCTATTTCTCACGTAATTTTTGCTGTGTGGGGGTGGGGTGAGGCAAATCTTACGAATCCTATCAAGGGCGAGGGAAGCTCCAAAGCATTTCTATCGTAAGTTCCTTTTTTCTGATTATTTAAAAAAAATATGCCAATCAATATTACTTCAAGGTCCGTGAAAATCTTGAAAATCTCTTGAAATCTTTCATAATATTAAAAAAAAAAATTGGAATTTCGCTAAATCTTTTGAAATCTTATGATCTTATGATATCATTCGAAATTCGTGGAAATACTGCGGAACCACATGAAATCCTTTGAAATCCAGTCATTCTTTAAAATCTCTAACGATCCTTTATAATATTCGAAAACCCTTGAAAATTCCGTTAAATTTTTTGAAATCTTACAGAATTCTCTAAAATCCATGAATATACTTTAGACTCCTTTGGAATCACTGAAAATCTCTCGAAATGCAGTAAAATCCCTTTAAATCCACGAAATATTACACCCTGATATCCTCGAAAAGTGAAAGTACTTTCGTACCACATAAAATTCTTTTAAAAACCTATTAAATGCCGTGACATATTATTGAATCTCTTAACATTCCTCAAATACCCAGAAACCCTTTTAAAACTGAGAAAATCCGTGTAATTGTCTAAAATCATCAAAATCCCGTATGATCCCTTTAAATCTATGGAAATCCCTTAAAGTATAACAAAATCATTCAACATCATTCAACAAATTCGTTTTGTTGGTCGCATTTGGCTGATTTAGAAAATATTTTTGTTAAATAGAAAAAATTTTCGTTCAGATGATTTTTTGAATCAAATAAACAAAGGACCCAGAACAATTTACATTGCAAATCGCTTTCCGTGGAATTTCCTAGTTATGTGATATTTAGTATTTGAATAAACAACCAAATAATTCACATAAGATGCCACGATTCCATGGTGAGCCATTTACAATGTACATTGTGCTGGGTCGTTTATGGTTAGATGAACTTCAAGTTTTGGTTAAATCAGCCATACTCTTTCCTTAGACAATTAAAAACACTTATTTGAATTGACTTAAATATTCTCTTGGATCGAGCAATACTTTGACCAATCAAAATATTTGCTTGTATCAACCAAAACCAAAAAATCCATTTAAATTCCTAGAAATTTCTTGAAATCTTCAATGACATTCGGAAATCCTTTGAAATTCCGTTATATCTATTGAATTCTTACGAAATCATCATAACTTCCGTGGATGCACATACTTTGGAATCTTCCAAAATCTCTTAAAATCTTCTGAAATCCCGTGAAAACATCAAAGCCCATTCAATCTCTTGAAATTCGTTGAAATCCCTCAATAGCTCTTGGAATTTTGTCAAATCCCATTGAATCTTGAAAACTGCACAAAAATCCCGATATCCTTCAAATGTCGTGAGAATACTTCAATGTCATAGGAAATCCTTAGAAATCGTAAGAGTTCCTGTTAATTATTTTTAAATATTTTGGAAGCTCTCAGAATCCTCAAAATCCTTTGGAATACTTCGGTATCTTTCGAATTTTTTTTGAAGCCAATACAATTTTTAGAAATCTGATTAAACTCCTTGACATTCCTTGAAATTTGTTAAAATCCCTTAAAAATTGAGATTCTCTTTGAAATTGTACTAGGTAATTTCATCGAACTGTTGATCATGTGAAATCCTATCGTAAAGCTTTTGTAATTTCTTTGAACCTTTCAGAATTAAGAAGGGAGAGGATCATAAAAATCTTACGAGTCCTTACAATAGGGCAGGAGGGGGTCTAAAATTTAAAAAATCATTCTAACATGATTGAAGGACGTTCCTTTGCAATAATTTCAATTCTCGCATTCCATTCAATTGTTTATTGATCACTTTGGTAATGTCTATAGAATAGTATACGTCCTTCTATATTTCTTCATACATTTCTCAATATAATATTAGATTTTTTTCGAAAGTCTAGGTATTTTAATATCATAACGCAATTTTATTCATTGATTATGCAATTAATGGCGTAGAAAATCTGGGAAGGCGCAATCACGCGATAATTACATTAAGGCTAAGAGCCATTCAAGAGCCTTCACGTTGGGTGACACAACTAATTGTATAAGGTTGACTTCTGATAAACTCAAAGTGCTTATAGCGATGAATCCTAATTTCCTCACTTCAGAGTTCTTAACCCGTAATTTCTATTTTGCCTCCATAAATGATTGGATAAGGTGATTAAATATAAAAGTAGATAAAAAAAGTTTTTTTGATTTGAGGTGACACCTCATAAAATGAAATGGCTCCAGGGCTGTTAAAACCAACTCGGAACGTAAAAAATGCGTATTTTCTCATATAATAGATAAGAATGGTAAGAGAATAAAAAAGTACGGAGAAGTTGAAGAACCACCCTAAGAAATTATCTTTTATTATCTCTTCAATTGCTTCTTTTTCTACTTTTTCCTCAATATTATAAATTTATTGTTAATTTTTTTTCATTAAAATTTGCATTCTGATGCCTTATCTGATAAACGTTCATTTAATTTTTTTAATTTCTCTAGAAATTCTGTGAACTCTATTTGCATCTTTCACTATGGTAGACTATTGGTTTTCAAGAGTGTCTTTAAAAGCTTCCAGGAATTTAAAACCAGAAACTCGAGCAGGCCAACAAGCCCGCGACAATTGAATCGACATACGCGCTAACGTGACCAGAAACGACAATATTCTACAATTCGCAGGGTTGGGTCCTTTCAACTCTGTATCGATGCGTCTATACAAGTATCCATTTGCCACTCTCAATAAAAAAGGCCGTGCAAACTTTACGTAATAATTTCTTAAAAAACTTCAACCCATTCTGAATTAATGAAAAAAGATTGTTGCATAGCATTATTATACACGAGGTAAAGCGCGCAGAAAGCGTTGCCTTGTCGATTAATGATATGTACAAATATAAAACTAGATCGCTATGATTGCAATATAGTTTAATGTACATAGTTACCAGTTCTATACTGAATTCTATATCTCATTAATATTAAAATCAATCAAAAACCATGAATTAGCAATATACCCTTGAGCCAAATCCCTTTCGGGGTGAGCGTGTTTATGTGAATAACACGTTCGTTCTGCAACACTGCCCTGACCCAGGTAGATGATCGATCTCTCTAGCAAGCATTTCAGGCGAAGAGCTTCACAAAATCATTATGTCAAGCCCTCCACTCGGGTTCATTAGTATGCAAAGTATTTTTTCTCACTCCACTGACTCTTTATCATGCATTTTTTATACATTTTTTTTCGCCACACTTTTCTGTTCTGGCATACCTCATTAGTCTCCTTTACGTCCATACACTTTGAATGCCTATTTCCTGCATGCTTCTATTTTTTAGGCATGAATTTAATCCATTTCTTAATTTTTGATAGACTGTTTTCTCTGATGTATACAATACGTAATTTGAAATTATTATACAGTGACACCATTATATTCCAAATATTTCCCAGTATTTAATTGGTTTTGAATGTTTCGTTTCAGCAGTTTTTATTTTTATTCGGTGAAGCAAATTATAAAAATTTTGTTTAGGGTAGGGTGGGCGATATGGGCACAGGGGATAAGATGAGCCATTACTTTATATCGTAGGTTATAATCTTTTATTCATAATTGGTTTTTGTACTGATATCAGAAAGGATATTATCAAACTTCTCTTGACCTGTATTCTGCTTTATGTGTTTTTTTATAAAGACCAAGAATCGCTCTAAATTACACATTACATGGTTTTTCGGTGTTTCTTTAGAGAGGTCATTTTTATTAAACTTTGAATTCTCAACAGATTTTCATATAATTGTCGAACAGAAATAGGATAAGTTGTGATTTTACTTCACCGTATCAGCTTTTACAATGTGTGAATTGTGGTGCAGAAATATGAAAAAAAATGTTTATAAGCGACAACATTCTATAGAAAAAGTATGACAGCTGTACTGTTAGATCTGTATTAAAAATTAATATAAGGCAATTCTAAGCGATTTGAATGTGAAAGTCATTTTCGACGAGTCTTATTATTTTATTTACAATCTGGGAGGATTCACATATGGGTGCAATTCAAAAATGTTTAGTTTTAGAAGCTTTTATCAGCATCAAACAATTACCGACGCAGTGACTTGGGTCAATTTAGGGAATCAATTATTCACAATTATATCTATAATTTATCATTACTATCTGCATTAACATAATTGTTATATTTTAAATTATCAGCTGCATACATTTCTTATTATTATCGAAACTAATCTCAGAACAAAAGAATTATAAACAATTAAAAAAGTGAAAGCGTTACCGTCAAACCGGATAAAGTTGCTCCTGTATTGTGAAGTCTCTATCTAACCCCCAAAATTTACATTTGAAAATTAAAGATCAGATTTTCTAGGAAAATAAATTTAAGACATGCGCTAATGTACTTAGTTTCACGATGCTGCAAATAGAGAATAATGAAGATTATTGGTATCATTTATTAAATTTATTCTAAAAATATTAGTTTCCAATTGCATAACCTTTTTGTAATTTTATAAGGGACTTTTGAGACAATCTATAAAGAATTATTGAAGGAACCAAAAAAAAAAAAAAATTAGACAAAATTAGAAAAAAATTAGTAGTAAATTAGACGCGTTAGAATTTATGTTTTAACTAGTGAATGTCAACGCCTGATGAGGTTGGCGAACCAATGCCAACGAAACATCGCACATTTTACCAACAAATGAGTTTTTGACTCTTTTTGCCTTCATCAATCGAAATTGCTTATTGAAGTATAAAGAATTATGTACTAACTAGTATAACGGAATTTCCCGTAAAACTAACCGACCAAGTATAGCGCTAGGGCTATTATTGCCGAATTTTCCGTATCATTAGTTGAACAAGCTGGAAAAGGGGTGAGTCTTACGGAAAATTCCGTAACGTAGACAGTTCGAAAGAAATAATTGCATACAAAAATGTACAGTACCATCTACATTTCCACAACTAAAATTGTACAGGCGTACCAATATCTTGAAATTATTATTTAAACGTGAACATGATAATAAATGTCACTTTATGATAGAAAACCAATCTCAAAATAAAATAATGAAAAAACAAAAGCAACACCACGAACTAACTTCACACTATAAACGGAATGTACTAGCTCCGTACACTTGTATTATTATTAGTAATAACATAAAAATAATAGGAAAACAATTATTTCACGCTTCTTAAAATACATATTTATATAAATAATATGGAAAATAATAATTCAGAAAACACTTTAAACGTGAGATTTACAATGAAATATTCCATTTTACGCATGATGAAAGGAAAATATGATTTATTTTAGATCCTTTTATAAATTCCGTGCTTCTTAAATTATAGATGCCGAATTATGTATAATTGCAAAGAGTGACGATGAGATTATATAACTTCATATGAAAATTATAAACGAATGAATATATCTTTCGTCGCGGCGAAGTATATTTTAAGGTTATAATTTGATTAAATGTCAACGTCTCCAGATGTGATTTGTGTTGAAATTGATTATGAATGATAATTCAGCACAGTACGAATTTAAGAAGATTAAAAAAATGATAAAAATGAGTATTTAAAGTATGTATAAGTTGAAAGTGTTCTTTTCTCATAGCTTCAATATAAAAATTTCCAAATTTTCACAATGTGAGATCAGTTTAATTGGGATAAGTTTAATTTTGTATAAATCAAATTTCAAATCTTTGTCTCTCGTACGCTTGAGTTTCAAACGATTTATGATCAAAATTGAAAGTAATTTTGAGTCCTTCATTGTAATGGTTCAATTAAAAAAATTCGAGACGAAGTTGGAAATTAAAGAAAATGAAATAGTTCAATTTTGAAGGCTCGTTTTCCCTTCCTTCTATTTTGAGCGAATTCATATTTAAATCTTTAAAAGTACAAGCCAAATTTTAAATTGGAATCCAATATTTGGGAAAATGTTTGAATTAGGTTATTAACATCCCTTAATTTACTTTTTTACTTGTTAAACTTCTTCAAACAATTACTTTTGGAATAACAAGATAAGGTAACATTTAAAAATTTAACTTCAATTGAAAAAAATGCTTCAAAAACACTTATCAAAATGATTCAGTCAAATTGATTATCATTTCAAAATGAAAGGTAATTGTATGTTCTTATTTCACAGAAGGCTCAAAAGGCGAACGTTCTTGAAATAAGGTATTCTCTTGGCAACTGCACTTTGGCACAGCTTTCATCGGTTAGGTAGGAAAGAATGAATCTCAGGAACAATTGTTAACAATCAAGACTTGGATGTAAGGTAAGCAATTGCGAATAGCTCTGGTGGATCTAAATGAGCAAAAACTTCTGAGAAGGATGCTAAAGAAATGTCTTATCACAATACGTCGAGTGCATCGGAAAAGCAATGCATGAAATATTTCCTCATTTCAAATCCGTTAGTATTAAATAATAAAACATGAAACGCGATAATCATCTATAAATTGACCCATAAATGAAAACAGTATTTCAATAATTTTATAGATAAGAGCTCTTTATGAAATAAGAATAATTAATCTCTTTCCCTTATTCAGATAAAAAGAAGAAAGAGTTATTTTTGATAGTTTATATCTCCTTTAATTTTAATATAAAGGAAATAAAAATGCTCTAATTCAGCAAGGATGACTAACTGAACGTTGAAAAAAATAAAAAGATTTTATCCATGAAATGTTCAAAGATATTTCTTACAAAGAGGGGTAAATTGTCTGATTTATGAGATGAAAAATTTAGAGGATTTGAAACAGTGTCTAATGTAAAATTTATGTAGAAACTGGAAAATTTTGCCAGCTAGGTTACAAGTAAAATTCACTATTCATCCGCTTATTTATAAATTATTGAAAAATATAATAATAACTAGAGCTTATACTGTGGTGCACAGAGGAAATTATTGTGATTTAATTCATTGATTCAGTGAAAATCTATTTACATAATTAATTGATTTTAAACTCCTATCTATCAAGCAATCCCGTCGTATTTTTATATTTAAAAACAATTTATCCAAATTTAACAGTTAAATTATTTATTGTCAATCGAATTTCTGAACTGCTGATATTTTGGATTGCAAATGAATGATAAATTAGATATTTCAGTTTTTTGAAAACATCTGTTCGCGATTGTATTTTTACAATATTGTGCTTTGTACACAATTAAAAAATTTATTTACTTACATTTCCTTTTCTTTGATATGATAATTAGGGTGGTCCAAATTTATATATGTAAAAATTTTGATTTTTAAATTAACATGGGATTTTAAATGGAAAAAATTCGGTTTTCCAAAAAAAAAAAAAAAAAGAAAAAATAAGTACGTGTTAATAACTTTTTGTATATTAAAGTAAAGTCAAATATTAAGGAATGTTCACAAAATAATTCGCATCCATTAACTTTTAATTTTGACGAACCCTCCGAAATCTCCTGATTAAAATTGTTTAACAATTATTATTTGCTTATACAGTTTTCTACACTCTCATCCTGCTCAGAAAACTGACTATCGCAGATTTCTTCAAATCTCCACGTTTCGAGACCCCCTGATACCGAAAAAACTGGTTTCACAATGGTCTCTGTCTGTCTGTCTGTCTGTCGCCGTAGTCGTTGTTGTCGCATTAGACTGTGCTTTGACACACAGTTTGAGGGGCCAAAAAGAAAGATCGAGTTCGCCAACCAGCTATTTCGGATGAAAATTCAAAAAGTTAGAGCATTTTAAAAATAAAAAAATAAAAACGAAAATGAACATTTTAAGCCAAAAAACACACATAATAAAAAAAACCCGAGAGAAGAAAAACGTTACTTTTTAAAAGCTCTATAAGATTATCCTAACAAATTTTTGAATTTTCTTGAAAAATCGAAAATTCGAATTTTGATCGCATAAAAAATAATGAAAAATAAAAATTCCATTTTGCGGTCAAACTATGAAACATGTGAAAAAAAACGAATAAAAAAAAATTGTGCGGTTTTTGCTTCAATCGTAAAAAATAACATTGCAAATGAAAATATTAATTTTTGGAAAATGACACAAGGTACAAAAAAATTAGTAGACAAAAGTTGTCCAACCAAAAAAGATCTACAAATTTGTTACAAGTTCGTGTTATAAAAATATATTGGAAATAAAAAAATTAACTTTTTGGAAAAAGGACACAAGCTACAATAATATTTCATTCAAGACAATTTTTCACCTAAATTATGTATATCTACAAATTTGTTAGAAACCACTTTATGCTAAAGGGCGCATTTTTAGTTCAGATCGTAAGAAATAACATTGAAGATGAACAAATTGAATTAATGGAAAAACGACTCAAGTTGCAATAAAATGTTTGATGACAAAATAGTTTTTTTTTTCTTTTAGGATGAGCACTTTTTTCATTATAAAAATAAGGCAAGGAAAACACGTATGTTCGAATACCAAGGCATATTATGAATTTTAATATTATGAATTTATTGAAACAAATATTAAAGTAATCATGATGAATGACATTTTTATTCATTTTGCAATATCTGAATAAGAAATCTCAGGCCATGGTACATAAATAAATGTAATATACATTTTATATGAAAGTGTTGAACATAATGTAGAAAAGTTTACAACTTGGGCAAAATCGAGTGTGAAGCACGAGACACCTGATGAGAATGTGTTTTTTAAAGCCGAAGGAGCAAAAGAGAATTCATAATCGCCAAATTACAGTTGTCAATGCTTTCACCTTTAATTGTAAAAGATCTGTGCACAAATCTGGGGGAAATACAAAGACCGAGCTTGTAGCGCGAGATAAAGATATTATCGAGCGCGAAGCGCGGGAACCGTTAATTTAACCGTGAATTATGAAAAGTTATTATTTCCCGGGATAAATGATACAGTTGATGAATAACAAGATCAGTATCCTTTTTTCAAAATATTTCAGAATTATTCAAATAATTTTTATTTGTTCAAACAATTGCTTCCCCAAGAGATGGTGAGAAGATATAATTTTCTGCAACTAACGACACAACTAATGAATGTTCGGGGTATATTTTTCATCGATATTTGGCAATTAATTCAATAGTTTTAATTTGTTTAAACAATTTTTCCCCTTCGAATGCATACTGTCTTCCACAGAAAATATCAGGGTCAGGGTCAAAATTAACAGTTATTGGGTGGAAATGATTCCTTGAACATTCCTTAAGAAGAGACTAAACTTTAATTGACAAAAAGTTAATAAAAAAGTACTTTCATTTTCTATTTTTTAGAAAATCGATCTTTTCCCATTTTAAACTCACATGTTAGTTTCAAAAGCCCAGGGCACGGGTTAATATTGGGCGATTTAAAAAAAGGAAAGAATTTCCTTTTCCGCAAAACAAACAAATTGAGAAGGATAAATCGCCAAAAATCAAAAGTCGAATTTTTTTACCACCTTACTAATAATGCAGTCAACGAGAATTTATACATTTTGAAAATTCACTTGATAATTTTCATGAACGTTATATCCAAACGATTCTGTTTAGCCAATTATGTATAAATTAACGCTTTATCGAGAAAAGATTGAACGAATAACCAATACTCTTTTTATTATAGTATCATTATACTTCTGAAATTCAATATATATTTAGATCAGTTGATTGCGCAATAAGCAGACAATAAGTAATAAAAGATTAACTTCAATTTTTATTAAATTAATGCTGGCAATCAGTGCAACGATTTTATGCCCGAGTAATCTCCTAAAAAAAAGAAATATTATTCTAAATGCACTGTCTGGCTATTTTTAGAGGTAGAAACTTGGTTTTTTCAACACTAGCAAGTGCAAATAACTATTTTTCAGACACTGAGGAAACTTACATGACAATAAACAATTTTAGTTCTTAACAACAATGGTCTAAACAAATTTGTACAATTTCAGGCATTTTTTAACCTAATTATTAAATACATTTTTCGACTATTTCTGAAGGTACAAAACTTTTTTTGTTAAAAGTAAACAACTGTGAATAACTAGCATTTAAACCTTTTTTTAGAAACCTGATGAACCTAAAGTTAGTACATCATGCCTGCATTAATGCATAATGTTTTCATTCATGTTTCAAATATAATCGACTTCGTGTGATCCCCTTTCGGTCAATCATGTGTCAACAATGTGTCGTATTGACACAAATACTGATAGCTGCAAATTCGTTTAACAAATCATCGTTTTCTCTGAAATGATAGCAAGGTGTTATGCCTAAGTAATTGAAAATATAGTCCACAAGAAGAAAGGATTTTCTTGTTGTTTACAAACGTGTGTGAGGATACAAATTTCTCTATGAAATTATTAATGACAATAACAATAGTGGGTCGTTATCGAGGTTTTTAAAAAAAAGTTTAAAAATGAGTTATTAACAGTTAGTTACGTTAAAAGAAACCAAGTGTTCAACTTTAGAAATAGCCGCAAAATTAATTTGTTAATTAAGTTTGTTTAAACAATAATCGATTGTTATGGATCAGTAGCAAGGAGCCATTAATGCGTAACTTAATGATAATCCTAAAAGAGACAAATTTGTTTCAACAATTGTTGTTAATAATGAGAATTGTCGATTATCATGTTAGCTTCTTTTTATTATATAAAATAAAATATTTGGCCAAATTCGTTTCGGGGTAACCGTGACGCACGCGGTTCTAGCCGGAGATCAGGGAGATCATATGAGAAAGGTGAGAAAGCGAAGTGTACGAGGTGGTATACCCACTAGCCTAGCAAGGGAGTTATTCATCTCCGGAGAGTCGTGGGACCGGTACCTCTAGGGAAAAAGGTTCCCCTAATTACTTAAGGCTGTTGCTCTTGGTGGTTCGGAACCCACCTTAAACTGTAGGTCCCCCTCCCACCACCCAGTAAGTGCGTGGGAGTGCGTGTAAAGTAATAGGGAAGAGATACAAGAAAAATGTAAACCCTTAGGGGACACATTAGAAACTAATATTCAACTTGTCTCAAGACTCACCTTTTTGGACTCAGAAATGAGACTGTTAACAGATACGAAGGATTAAAATTAATGAATGAAAATTTTGTAATAAATAAATTAGTAATTTTTAATTTAAAAATTCAGAATCTGTGGGTCTGAACGAGTATAACCCTGAAAAATTTTCTTCAACAAAAAATCAAAATTGCGATTTTCTATAAGAATCTCTTACGCCCTTAGAAATACGTAAAAACAAACAGCATTTTCGGTGTCGTCGGTGAACAAGTATAATATATATATATATTTCTCAAAGTTTGTCATGAGGAAAACCGCAGGATTTCGCCTTGAGCGAGTGGTACTCTGAAAAATTGCACCCGCTTCCAGCGAAATTACTGTAAAATTTCAGTTGCAACCTGAATAGAAAAGAATAAAAGAATGGAAGAAATAAAATAACTAACCATATATATATATATATATATATATATATATATATATATATATATATATATATATATATATATATATTGTATAAAAATATGCAAAATTGCTTAATTATTAGCAAAGATGAGCTTTTATGACAGTCAGAATGACACTTCTTGTCAGGGCAGGTGTATACTCGAAGGTCTTGAAATTAGTCATAAAAATTCGACTCAAGATATAAATATATGTTTTCAAGACATATAAACTTGTCTTCAGGACATAAATGGAAGTTAGCTTCATTTTAAAATAGAAAAGTTCGAATCGGTTAAGAAATTGTTTCTGAGTATCAATTTTTACACATACATTTTTCCGCCCACTGTTCGCTCGACTACCCGATTTTCGTCTTGGACATGGTTCCACATTTTTCATCAAAATTGGAGAACCAGTCACAGAATCCATTTCAAATCAGGTAGGTTCTACACTTGAAGTTGCAGAATCTCTCGGGGACCAAATATGTTGTTTTTTTTAGAGGAAATTAGGTGATACATATTTTTTCGATTTGAGAATTTTTTTTTACAGAATTATGCGTACTTGAATTTTTTTCTTTGTTTTTCAAAAAACCTAAATTTTTTCGTTAAACTCGTATAACTTTCAACATAATTGAGATGTTTATGATTTCTTTAAAAGTCGATTATCTCAAAAAACCCACACTTATATTTTTTGCCAATTTTTTGTTGAATTTGTATTATCATAAGGAAAATAGCTTCGGAGTTTAATGCGGGCTAAATAACATTTGTGGGCAGGAGAATTTTATTTCATAAAATAGAATTTTCGCATTTTTCTTGAAAACAACAACAGATACAAAAAAATGTTGAGGAAATAGTTTGCACATTCAAGAAAGTTCTACAAAAAGTTCTCTTACGCATTTATAATATCTTGTACCATTTCCGAGAAAAATGAAAAAATTCAATTTTCGTAAACAAAAAATTGTCTTCATTCCTGGCTTATGGAAATACCCATAATTTTTTTCAATAATAAAAAATATATAAACGTTCATAAGAGAAAAACTCCATGTTAGTTTTTACGTGGGCTGAACAATTTTTATCATCAGAAAATTTTTTTTCATAAATTCGAATTTTGAAAATTTTTGCTGAAACAATTTAAGTTACAAAATGAATGTCAAGACAAGAAATTTTTCGTCTGAAAAGTTTTTATATTCAATATATTAAAATATATTTTCCACTTATCCGGATATTTTTCAACAATGTCTAAAAACTTTACTTGAATCTCAGTTTGAAAAACAAATAAAACTTTTTAAATCTTGTGTAGAGAGTAAAATTAGTTTAACAGCAGGAACCTGAGGACTCTAATGAAGAATCTGAATGAATAGATAATAAAAATCTGAAAACGTGGGTTTAGGTATTATTAATTTATTTTTTAAACTGAGATTCAGACTTCTGTAACTTACATTGTTTAAGCAAAAAATATCAAAATTCGAATTTGTGAAAAATAAATTTTCTGATGATAAAAATTGTTCAGACCACGTAAAACTAACATGGAATTTTCCTCATATGAACGTATTTATATTTTTTAATATTGAACAAAAATGGTGGTATTTCCATAAGCCAAGAATGAAGACAATTTTTTGTTTATGAAAATTGAATTTTTTCATTTTTCTCGGAAATGGTACAAGATATCATAAATACGTGAGAGAACTTTTTGTAGAAGTTTTTTGAAAATGCAAACTATTTTCTCAACATTTTTTTTGATCTGTTGTTTTCATGAAAAATTCGGAAATTCGATTTTATGAAAAAAAATTTCCTGTCCAAAAATGTTTGATAGTAAAAATTCAACAAAAAATTGTCAAAAAATACAAGTGTGGGTTTTTTGAGAAAATCGACTTTTAAAGAAATCGTAAATATCTCAATTAGGTCAAAAGTTATACGAATTTAAAGAAAAAAATGAGTATTTTTGAAAAACAAAGCTAAAAATTAAAATACGCGTAATTGTGTAAACAAATTTTTTTCTCACAAATCGCAAAAATATGTATCACCTAATTTCCTCTAAAAAACAGCATATTTAGTCCCCGAGAGATTCTGCAACTTCAAGTGTAGAACCTGCCTGATTTGAAATGGATTCGGTCCAGTAACTATTTCATTATGTTTTTGGTCTCATTTTGAAAAGGAGATTTTGAACCTAAATTTAGAGAGGTTTAAATTTTTCGCATTCAATTTTTTAAAGCATGCAGAAAGTGGAAGTTGAAAATTGAAAATTGGTCAAAAACGGAAAATAGGTCGGGCTTTCTCACATGGTCTCTCGGCCCCTATTTATCGAGAATACTTTATGCAGGGTTTAATCGTCGAAAAATTTAATAAGCTTTCTGGCAGTTTTTTAAAAATCTGTCTTACCCAATTTCACGCTGAAATACCCACGAAAAAAAGAGGCAGGTTTTATAATTGTATATTAAATGATTTTTCAATTAAATTTTTTGAATGTTTTCTCAAACTGAATACTTATGTAACTTGAAATTACCAAAACATATAATAAATAATAATATAATTTTATAATTACTGTTCTACATTAAGAATATAATTAAAAATTGTCTTCTTTGGTAAGATTTAAAATATTTAAATCTAAGCAAAATTTTGGGCTAATTCTAAAAAATGATACGGATATAGCTTAGTAACTAATTTTATAAATTTCTCAAATGTTTTTATGTATATTTCAATCATTTCGATTAGCATAAAACTGTAAATATTCGAATGTAGACATTTTATAAAAACTTCTCACGTGATTTTTTCTTTATAAGCAAACGACTTACATATTTATGGTAAGTCTTAATTCAAAGATGAAGATACACACGGAATTTTTCAATTCAATTTATTCATTAGTTTCCAGTTTAAACAATGAGGCTGTACTTGTTAACATGAGTATCAGTTTCATAATTATGAAAAAATCATAGAATTGTATAACGAAAAATTTTGAGAGCCAGATTGATCAATCCATTAACATTTTACGACTAAATGGTAAAAATAAATGTATTCATAAATTTTATTGATATTTTCTTTAGTTGACCCTGTTGAACTAGTAACTGTATATTGAAAAAAAACAAATACTCGTTCTTATAAGTGAAAGAGAACAAAAATCTAATCAATATTTTACTTTTAATTTAATAAAATTAGTGATGAACTTGCTTATAAGCAACAATGACGAGAGAAAGTCGAAAAATACGATATGATTTTTCAAGCATAAAATAATCCACTTCAAAAATGGATGTTTCGCAGCCTATTGTCTTAAATTTCAAGAGGCATCTTGATTCAGTAGTAAAACCCAACTCAATTCAGACCTTCATGCATTCAGGTTAGTTGGAGAGGTTTTATGTATAGAAGGAAGTCAAGGAGAAATTTGTGGTAGATAATAGGCCATAGTCTTTCGTGATAGGCCTTTGGGGCCTGTCCAAGTTTCCGATATACATATATGTATAGTTGATGTATAAAGCGTGATGTGCCGCTAGTTCGACATACGTATTTCCACAGCTTCATATCAAATTGCTCAGTCAGTCTCTCGCTTCACAAACCACATAGCGATAATGCCGCTTCCCCTTTAATACAAACGAAATGCGGCTAAAGGGAATTGAAGGGGTGCATCTCGGTTATTCAATTTTTTTGTCAGTCGTCCGTCACTCGGAGGTAAAACTTTCTCTCCTCCCACGTACATCGCATCCTACCGTGTGAGAACTTTTGTCATATGCGAGGTAGAAAAAATCAGTAAGCCTTCACACAGACAGAACGAAAAGAGAAAGGGATACATTCAGGATGAGAGGTGCACTGATTTTTCCACGGTTTTCAGCTCGACGGATTTTAATTAAATACGCCAAACCGTGAAAATCTACGACGATGTGAGCTACGCTGGCATTTCAGTGGTGGCTACGAAAAATTGAAGAGACATTGATGGTTTGTGGTTATTGTCACAATATCATGAAAACTTATTCTGTTACATGCGGAAGTTTCAACCTACAGTTAAAGTTATATAGATAAACGCAGAGAACATTTTTCACCGAAATAAACTGTAAGCCCTAGGACTGGGGATTTAAATTTGGTCGAGAGGCCTTTTGTTACGTATGTGGTTATCTGAAGAAAAAGATAAAAAAACGGCTTTATTTCACATGTATGGTCATCAGTTCATTGGAAATATGATCAGAGCCTTTTACATATTATATCATAATTTTTTAAATATGGTGAACATTTTCTTATAATTCCGTCAAATTTCAACATATTCAATTTCAGAATTGCGCTGGAATATGATTACTGTCACCCGTGTCGAAAAATTTCGTGGCGCTGTACTGTTTCTGTCTAGTCCGCGTTGAGTCGACACTGGCGCGCAACAGGCTGACTGTTCAGTGGCTAAACTGGGATGTGACGCTTGGATCGACCACACAGTAAAAACAGAAGATAAACTTTACATCGGTTTCCGTTGAATGATTCGCTGCAACAAAAATTAACCTTGTCGAATAAAATTTACACGAAACTGAGATAATTCTGTGTTTTTAAACTGTCACGGAATAATTTGTCCGCGAAAAAGCGTCTTCTGCTATGTAGTTGACAGCAGTGCAAAGAACAACGAAGTATGAATGAAATTAGTCTGGAAATCAGGACACCAGATTTTTAAGAACATTACACTTATACACATTTCATTAAAAAAATAATTGCACTTATCGATAACGGATAGTTATATATTTTTCATGACTGTCAATATAGTACTTGACAACAATAGAAAAAATCGCCATATTTACTATGATCTTAACCATAATTCACAAATTATGAGATGGGAATTTAAAAAAAGAAATGTTTTTCACCATAAGTATATTTGGACATTATTTTCTATTTTCTGGAAACTATTTGATTAAATTATTATTGAATCCCTGAAAAACATGTAATAATTTTATCATTTAATTAAATAGCTTTCTCGAAATAAAAATAATATCCAAATACACTTATAGTGAAAAATCGGGAAGACTGAAAAATTCTCGGGATTGTAAAATTCCTGAATTAGACAATCCTCGAATAATGAAATTTCCGAATAAAAAAATTCCATGATAATGAAATTCCCGGACAGTTTATGATATTATCAAAATGAAAAATTCCCGAATGATAAAATTCCCGACAGTTTATGTTATTACCAAGTTGGAAAATTCCCGAATAAGATTCCCGACATAAAATTGCCGAATTCTAGAATATCCAAATTAGAAAATTCCCTTATCATAAAGATCTCGAATTAAGACAAATGAAACACTTTTTTCATGAATATTATTCATTTATTAAAAATAAGATGAAGAAATTTGTTTCCAATTTTAAGGTGTAAAGTTTCTAAAATTACTGCTTGAATCTCAAGTAACAATTATTGAAAAAATATATTTTTGGATGAAAATTTTTGGACAACTGAAAAATCCTAAAAAATAACATTCATAACTCTGTCAAATCCCCGAATAAAAAATTTTCAGATATGTAATAAACTTTCCGAATTGGAAAATTACAAAATAAAAAATTCCCGAACAGCTGATGATATTACCAAAATGGGAAATTCCCAACAGTTTATAATGTTTCCGAATTTGAAAATTCCCGATATAAAATTGCCGAATTATAAGATATCCGAACTGGAAAATTCCTGAATTATACCAGGTGTATAAGCTTAAATCCGCTGTTTGCTTATAGATAGCGTTAGTGAGCATATGAAGCTACCATGGACACGCCATCCGTTTTTTTTTCGAAATTGACATCAGTCAAAATATAATCAGTGTACATCATCGACAATTTCATACAATAACATACATTTTTCCTTTGGTAGTCATGTCTAGTTTTTGCCAGAAAAAGAGCATATGCGGGAAGCCCTGCTTTTCTGCTTTAATTTAAAGAAATCGGCTGTCGAATCGCATTGAATGCTTTTGGTGGCCGATGGTGACAGTGCGTTATCGGAAACAACGTGCAGAGATTGGTTTCGTTGGTTTAAAAACGGCAATTTTCCCCTGAGCGACAATAAGCGTGAAAATCGGCCCAGGAAGGTTGAGGACCATCACTTGCAGGCTCTTTTGGACGCGGACGATACCCAATCGTAAAAAATGCTTGCCGAGCAATTGAGTATTACTTAAGCAGCCATTTCCATGCATCTACGTGCCATGGAAAAGGTTCAAAAGATCGGAAAATGGGTGCCGCATGAATTGACCGATAGGCAGATGGAGCGACGCCAAAAAATATGCGATATCTTGCTCGCTAGACAATAAAGAAAAACGTTACTGCATCGGATTGTGACAGGCAATCAAAAGTGGATATATTTCGAGAATCCTAAACGCAAGCAATCGTGGGTTGATCCCGGCCAACCCTCAACATCTTTCCCAAGGCTTCCCGCATATGCTCTTTTTCTGGCAAAAACTAGACATGACTACCAAAGGAAAAATGTATGTTATTGTATGAAATTGCTGATGATGTGCACTGATTATATTTTGACTGATGTCAATTTCGAAAAAAAAAGGATGGCGTGTCCATGGTAGCTTCATATGTTCACTAACGCTATCTATAAGCAAACAGCGGATTTAAGCTTATACACCTGGTAAAACTCCCGAAACAATGGAAAAAATTGTTTTCCAATCAATATTATTTATTTATTAAGAATACAATCATCAAGTATATTTATAGAAAAAAAAATTTTTTTTCCTGATCAAAGTTTCTGAAGTTATTGTTCGAATTCAAAACAACAAATATTAAAGAAAAATATCTTTGGATGAAAATTTTTGGACGACTGAAAAATCCTAAAAAATAAAATTCATAACTCTCTCAAATTCCCAAAATGGAAAATTCCCGACAGTTTATAAAATTACCGAATTTTGAAATTCTTGATAGAAAATTGCCGAATTATAAAAGATCCGAACTCGAGAATTTTTGAATCATAAAACTTCCAGAACAATAAAAAAATGGTGTTTTAATAAATATTAAGAACTTTTGCAAAATACAATAATCAAATATTTGTATAAAAAAATATTTTTCTCATTCAAAGTTACTTAAATTATTGTTCAAATTTAAAATAACAATACTTGAAGACAATTTTCATCCAGGAATATATTTTCTCCAATTATTGTTATTTCAAAGTTAAACAATAATTTTAGAAACATTAAAAATAATTTTTTTCTTTATAGCAATATTTGATTATTATGTTTGTTTAAATTCAGGAATTTCCTAGACCGGATATTTTATAATGGGAATCACCCATTTCGGTAACATCATAAACTGTTCGGGAATTTTTTAATCGGGAATTTCCTAATTTGGGAATTCCATTATTCGGCTCTTTTCTTAATCGGGAATTTTATTACATATTCAAAAATGTTATTGTCCGGGAATTTCCCAATTCGGGAATTCGTCAGAGTCCGGAATTTTGTTTTCCGGGATTTTCAACTCCAATTTTTTTTCAAATATTGTTATTTTAAATTCAAACAATAGTCTGAGAGACTTTAAACATTAATTTCTGAATTCAGATATTGTATAAATCGGCCACTTTCTGTCAAGAATGTTCAAATTCGCTAATATTAATAACTGCCGGGAATTTTCAAGTATGGTAATGTTATTAACTGTTCGGGAATTTTATTAATCGTGAACTTTCCAGCTCGGAAATTTTAGATTGTCGAGAATTTTATTTTCGGGATTTTACAGTCGTTCCGAAAAATCATTTTTGTCCAAGCTGTAAGAAATACCTAGATCCGCCACTGAATGTTCAAACTTCAAAATCAATTCGATTCTTACTATTTGGTTTTGTTCCTAACCTACAATACCGACTGTGGCAAAAAGTATCACGATAAGATCTTTCAAGATCGGTTACCATCTTATGAACTACATAAGCCACCATCTTTAAAGATGGTGGCGATGGTTGTTGTGTTAATTTCTGTATTTACATTCACGAAAAATACGCTTTGATTCGTCCGTGAAGTGTCGAATCATTTTAAAAATAACAATTAGGTAAGAGGAAAGTTGTTTTAAATCTGGTGTCCTGATTTATAGCTTTTCACTTATACTTTACCGTTTCTCCATTGCTGCGAAGGACGTAGCAGACGAGAGCTTTTATTCTGTAGTGTAGGATAAACTCTCGCCAAATAGCATGTAATCTTTAATAGCCGAAAATTTTACATGCAACAAAATTTAACTTCAGTTTTTTCTGTGTAGTTTCTATACAGATAATCTATTTTTATCAAAAATAATTAACAATTTAATAATATATCACTTTTTATTACACAAAAGTCTAATTTACAGATTTTTTAGTTAATTAAAAATATAAAAAAAGTATTTGTACAAAAAAAAAAAAAAAAAAAAAAAAAATGAGTTTCCGCAAATCGTGTACATTCGTCGGGTGTCGAACTTTTGCTGTGACTTCATATTATGTTGCTGTATCTTTATCCAGTCGCCTTAACACACTCAGCCATCTAAAAGTTGAACATTTTCTGTTTTCTGTCGCATATGAATATAAATTCATTACATCGTATTATTTATTTCAATAAAACATGAACAATTTTCAAACATCAAAAGTGCTTGATGTGTGAATACATCATTGAAAATAATACAGTTTGTATGGTTATGCTTGCGATTAGGTTACGAAATAATTATTGTTTATTATTTTTTATGATTAATACGTAATAGGCTTGGTTATCATTTATGTAATCAGTGAAAGATTAAAATAAATTAAATCAATAATTCATGTTGAAATTTTATGGAATATTATAAATATAATACATAGCATCATACACATCACAATTATTATCAATTCAATATAAATTTATTATAACTTTACTATATAATTCATATGAAAGAAAATGTTTTTAAACATTCTTCAACAAAAAATCGTTGTTAAGAATACAGTTCGTATACATATTAAGATTTCAATCTTCTTCAATAATTATTGTTTATTATCTTCAATATGTAATAGTGGACACTTAATTATTACTTGAGCATTTATGCATTTATGTATCGTGATTACCTAAATCTTTTATCCAAAAATTACTATTTTCTGAATTCACTTTTTTTTTGTTATAGTCCAAGCCGTGATTCTGTCTAGAAACTAGCTAAACTCTGGACAGTCTTCATGTATTTAAATTCGTAACGAACTTCTAGATGGCACCGAGACTGAGATTATACAGCAGGAAGGTTTAAATCAAACACGAAGCAAAACTAGACAGCCCCAGTGTAACGCCAGGCTAGTATTGCGTGAATGGACAAGCTTGAGAAAAACTGTACTGGCTTCGGCATGATTCAAGACTGCCACGAAATTTTTCCACACGAGTAGATCTCTGCATTAAAGGCATATGAATTTATGTAGCTGAATGATATGTGCGTTTAATTCATCTACAAGAGTTGTGGAAATCCCAGAATTTTTCTGAATCCTCGGCCCTTTCTAATGAGATGACTCTCCGATTTTCGTGAGACCTCATTTTTCACTCTTGTGCAAAACCCAGCGAACACGCTACGCTGCTCTTTTGAACAGAAATCGATTGCTGAAATCACTATTTGGTAGAGGGAAGGACAAGCATAGTAATGTTGAAAAACCTTCTTTTTCCTCCGGGAGATAGAAGTTGCAAGCAGATTTTACAATCGTGGAACTGAAGAGCGTCAATGCAAAACCAACAGTGTCTATTTTATTGCGAATATAGAAATATTTATACACGTTTAGTTCCTTTAGTACTTTACGTTACATTTTATACGTTCCACGTTTTTATATCCCGGTTGACTATAAAATCAAATACATTCATGGAGAGCATCCCAATATAATAATGCATGAATTTTTTTATAAGCTATATCTTTATTTATTATCTGAATTTTCTATCCACATTTCTGATAAAATTGTGTAATTACCTTCAAAATTTTGAACTTAAATTCAGATATCGATAAGCATACTTAAAAATGATGTTCTTCAAAAAAATAGAACCTGCCTCAAAATAACAAAAGACACGTAGCTGGATACGGCTGAAACGAACTGATGGTGCTGATGTCACTTCGTTAACAATCCCGTATATATATAATGACTTTCAACCAGCTGCGTAAAACGAACGGTCATACTCCGAATAGAGACCCACAGACAATTATTTCTCATCCATTTCAACAACAAGCCACGTACGATCCGTCAGTACGTGTTTCCTGCGCATCTCGCAACAATCACCGCCACATGCTTTCACCGCGATGCAGCCAATTTATATCAGATTCTCGAACATTTGCGTTTTTGTTTTCCTGCATTAATGCAATATTGCAGTTAAAAATATGCCTCTAATTAAATGATTGATAAAAAATAATTTACTCAGAGAGATACTGACCTAAACTACTTGAAACACAATATGACTGACTTCAAATCATCCATACTACTCTAAATTAGGATTGTGTGACTTACGGTATCTTAAATTTCTTGTCCCATCCCATGCCTGACTTTGGAATTATTTTTCACTACTTGAACTATCACATGTTCCAGTTCAAATGCCTTCTACTACTTTACATCTCTTGTGCCTGACTTAAAATGAATTCTACTACTCGAAACCTCCCATGCCTGACTTAAAATTACTTCTACCATAAAGCAAATCACATGTCTGACTTAGAATTACATATTCTACTAGCCACCTACCATGTCTGACTTGAAATTACTTCTAGTACTTCCCACTAGCAATACCTTACTTAAAACAACTTCTTATACTTACCACCTCTCCGGCCTGCCTTGACATCATTTCTATTACTGGAAAAATGCAATACCTCTCTCAAAATGACTTCTACTACTTGACGTGTTCCAAGACTGACTTAAATTGACTTATACTACTAGATTTATCACATTTTGTACTTAAAATTACTTGTATGTAATACTGGGGAAATCACACGTTTGACTTAAATAAATTTCTACTACTTGACATCTCCCTTCGCTGACTTCAAATGATTCCTACTACTCGAAACCTCACAAATCTGACTTAAAAGTACTTCCAGTACAAAACACTCCACATGTCTGCCTTCAAATTAACTCTTCTACTTGCCGCCTTCCTTGTTTAAAAATGACTTATACAGGACTTCTACACGTTTGCCTGAAAATGACATCTACTACTTGCCGCACTTTAACTTCTAACTAAAAATTACTTCTACTACTTGACACATTGCAAATCTGCTATAAAATTATTTTAACTACTCGAAATCTCACGTGTCTGTCCTAAAATGTCTTCTTCTACTTGAAATCTTCCACATGTGAATTACAAAGATGTCTATACTACTTGATACGTACGTATAGTATTCAGCTTAACATTGTTCTTCTCATATAAAAATTTTGTGGCAGGACATTTTAAAAGATAATAATGAAACTTTCAGTTTGGCTAAATAAACAATATATTCTAACACTAAGAATTTTTTAAGATTTTACAAATTACATTTGTTAAATCATACTGTGGCATTTTGAATTTTTAAATTGAAACGTACTAGTTGAATTATTGAAAAAAACCTTTTTTCAAACGCTGTAAGATTCACTTGAGATGTTTTGTAAGAAAATGTTTTTGATAATTTAATTGCCTAGATAATAGTATTAAAAAACTCTGTAGTTATAGTGGGTTATTTATTGGTATGCTTGAAGTTGTAGCTCCATTTGCTTGCAATAAATTACAGAAATCTGAGATCCATATATCAGACTCGTGACCAGAGAACAGTACTCTGGAAACATTTCTTTTGAACTTAGTAGGCAGCTTATAAAGTATGGAATCAAAGCAGTACATGTATACTAGGTAAGATATAATAAACTTAGAATATATCTAAGAACAGTTTAAGATAGTAATAAATACAATTTGATATTCGTTCAGTATATTAGTACGAAAATAGATATAATAGAGTAGATTTAGACTGTCGCCTGAAGGTGACAAGGGGTATAAGTTTGGAATATATTCGGATGGGAAATGATTTAATGAATGATGTCAATAAATGAAAACAGAGAGGAATATATGAGTGAGCGATTAGCTTACAATTAGATATGTTTACGATACTTGAGGACAGAAATCAATAGCATCATATAGACTATATTTGTTGAAAAATAACTAAATGAAGTCGATTTAAAATAGTTTTCGATAGAAATTGATAGAATGAGATAAGTTTGTAATAGGTTAGAATAATGATCGATACAATCAAATATGTCTGTGGTATTCTAGAACATAGATGTATAATTTGGGATCAGTTTAGAATCTAACTGGACATGAATGAATACAATAGGATAAGTCCAATATTTCGCAAAAATTTTAAATATTTCGATTTATAAATGACTTCCGTGATTTCACAAAGAACCTGAAGAATTAAAAAAAAAAAATTCAAAGAGTTTGAGACATTTAAGCGACTTGGAAATAACTTCAGTGACTTCGCAAAGATTTCAAAGATTTTTCTAAGATTTTAAAAGATTTCACAGGTTTTATAATGATTTCAGTGATTTCACAATGATTTTAAAGATTTTCCAGAGATTGTAAAAGGTTTCACAATAATTTCAAATAATTCACAAACATTTCGAAGATTTTGAAAAGATTTCAAAGAATTCACAAAGATTATATAAAGATTTCAAAATTTTTAAATATCGAATAAAGATTTGGGAGATTTCAAACAATTCAGCAATTTTAAAAATATAAGTAAGTTTCAAAAGATTGCAAAGAATTGAAAGATTTCAATAGACTTCAAAAGATATCGAAGAATTCACAAGGATTGCAATGATTTTCCAAAGATTTAAAATGATTTAAGAGATTCCAAAATTATTTAAGTGATTTTACAATTTTCTCAAAGATTTCTAATAATTGGAAAGATTTCTCAAAAAATTCACAAACCTATTAACGATTTTACAAAAATTTCAAAATATTTCAGATATTTAAAAGTAATTTCAGTGATTTTACGAAGATTTTAAAGAATTCACAAAGATTTTACAAAGATTTTAAAAATTTCGAAGATTTTACAAATTTTAAAGAACTAACAGATTTCAAATGACTCAAAAATATGCCTATATTTACCTTTCTCTTTCATATATTCCATTGTTATAACTGGCGAAATAAATTTTGCATGAGAAGAGAATAACACTTAGGAAACGATTTGGTTGAATCAACAACATTTCTGTTGGTTCAACCATAGAATTTGGTTATTATATGGACAAAAAAATATTTGGTTGACCCAACTGAATTTTTTGGTGGTTCTAAAAAAATCTTTTGGTAGATGTAGTATTTGCCTGATTCAACCAAAAAAATTGTTTAGGTCAATCGAATATTTTGTTGAATCAACTAAAATTTGTTTTATTCATCCAACTTTTCATGCATATCCAATAAAACTGTTTGTTTGGTTCAATACAAGTTTTTTTCTGAGTGAACATACAAATAGATTGAAGGTTGATCTTTGAAAAAATCCTAAGATAGTCCTGTTTGATATCAAATTAGTCGATAATCGACAAAGAAGTATAGTATGAAATCATATTTCGACCTTAACTATTTATTGAAGAACGCTAATTAGCATTAGCACGTCGAAGCGGCAAAAGAACGCTCCCGCAAGCTGTCCGCTCCGCTAGCGCACATCTGTCGCATTCCTCGGAAAACTCGAGGCGAGAACGAGGAAGGACGAGACAAACCGAGGATTCGGCCCGGGAAAACAAGACAGAACCGAGGAAAGAACGAGATGATAGCGAGCCAAGCTCGGTATTTCTCGTCTCGGACGGCATCACTAAATATTTCTAAAGAGTTCAAAGTATTCACAAAGACTTCAAATATTTTACAAAGATGTCAAAGCTTTCACAAAGACCCAAACATTTTCAAAGGTTTTATAAGATTGAACAACATTTTACAGATATTTTGAAGAACTTACGAAGGCTTGTACACCAGATTTTAATCCTTCATTGAATAACAGTAATCACCCCCCCCCCCCCCTCAGTGATCAACCCCACAATAAGAACATAAATGGATAGAACACGATAGATTTAAAATTATGCCACAAATGGGTAGCATAAGATACATTTAAGATAGATAGCAACATGAATGGATAGAATGAGATAGGTATAACAAAAGAAATAAGATTAAAAAATGCTTATATACCGATCATCACTACTGCTATCGACAAGATAGGATACCCTGGATAGAAATCGTTTGTACTTGTGCAGTTGGCTTGTGATTTCGTTAATTGTAAGCCAATGAATTTCATTGAAGTACAGGTGCAACCTTGTCTCGGCACAACAAGGCGCACGATTGGCGTGCTTGCACTCATTACGTACTCACGACCGGGTGCGGTCATCGGTCTGGCATAAATTGGGTTAGATTAATCGGAATGGTGAACGCAGCCCGGACGGGTTAGGAAGGCTTAGATGGATGGATGAGTTACAAGACATAAGTCGTGCGTATCTTGCATGGAATGTAGGAACGGATATCGTTGTGTGGGTTCGTGTAGAGCCAGCCTTCGCCGAATGCATACCCTGTAAATTGCCTGGCATTTAATTATCAGGAGTAGGCAGACCCGGCACGCTAAACGTAAAGGGGGCCCTCTTACGTTTACAACACACTGACTGTA
This sequence comes from Andricus quercusramuli, assembly GCA_932178445.1. NCBI lineage: Eukaryota > Metazoa > Arthropoda > Insecta > Hymenoptera > Cynipidae > Andricus > Andricus quercusramuli. The sequence goes on along the minus strand of CAKNXH010000506.1, from coordinate 506,720 downwards.
TTCCGAGAGTACCGCTAAATTAAACACCCGCTTCAGTCAAACAGTGCACATCTACTCGGCCTCCACTCGTTCCCGAAAGTTTCTCTCTCTTGACTCTCTTGCCTCTCTTGACTCTCTGGCCTCTCTAATTGGGCGCTGTCTACTACGCGTTCTTTTTTCTTTCTTCCTACGTATGCTGCACTACTAGTGCGCAATCCACTGTTTTCTCCCTTTCTGCACTTTATTCTAAGAACAAATTTCGAACAATTGCGACCTTTAAGGAACTACTTACTGTACGGCAGGGGGTTTTAAGGCGTTTAATAGTCAAACGCTAGAACAGATTTCAAAATCCGAGGGATCCGAACAAAATTAAACAATATAATATGTTCCTTTTCATAGCGTCATATGGTAATGTGTATCAAAACATAGGGGCCATTCAAAAAATACGTCACTCTGCTAGGGGCGGGAGGAAGTTAACGCAGATCAATCTTTTACATGAAACATGGAAGATACCGCTGCGAAGCACTATGGGTGTATTCACTGTGGGTGTACTTATTTGTATTACATTTATGAGCATTTTGTTCTCTCATAGAAGTTTTTCTGTAAGAAAAGGAAAAATTGACTCTCTTACCGAAAATATTATTTCCAGAAAATCAGAGACGTCATCATAAAGTCTGTATTGATTGATCATGAAATGTCCTCGAAGGTTCGTCAATAGGTCAAACATTTAAATGATATATAGTATTGTTATATTTCCAATATCACAAAAGTTTCCCTCATATGAAGAAGATAAAAAATATATTAAAAAATTATAAACAGGTACTGCTAGGTCATAAGAGGACATGAAAAGTTCTTCAATAAGTCATTCAAAGAGTATCGAAGATGCGAACAAATGTGTCAAATGTAGTACTGTAGTATTCTTAATACTACGAAAAATTTTCCAATATAAACAGAAAAAAAACATTTTTCTGAAACTTCATAAATCGGTACTAGTAGGACATGAAAGGCCCCACAGTAGGTCAATTGATGAAGCTCGAAGACGCGAACACATAAGTCAGATATATTGTCGTTGTATTTAGAATATCAAACAAATTATTCTCATATAAATATAGTAAAATTATTATTTTTTTGCAAATTTCTAAACACAAAAAAACTGTTTGTGATTGGCCGATTCAGCTTAGAATCCTATCAGAACTGGAAATCAATTGTAGATACAATTTGTCCAAATTTCATAACCATTGCTCTTTTACTTTTCGAGATATGGTAGATTTGAAAATTTAGGTAATTGCAAACCTCCCTCTACGAGGAAGCAATATAAATGTAAATAGTAATTTTTTGAAATGCTTGAAAACATAAAAATTAGTGATTTCATTTTGCAAGTAAAGCGTCCGAATATAGACTTTACATTCTTTCCTCTATTCGTTTATCATTGATTTACAATTAATTTTATTAGCTCTCAATTGATCGTTTTTAGTTGAAAATTCAATTATTTTTTTCATTGAGAATTCATCTATGTTGGTTGAAAATTCAACTGCTTTATTGAAAGTTCAACAACTTTGTTAACAATTTATTTTATCAGTTGAAAATTAATCCCTGTGTTTGAAAATTTCACTATTTTGTTCACGATTTGTTTTTGTTTTATGTAAAATAAATTTTTTGAACTATAAATTTAACCATTCTATTTTTGTTGGAAATTTTATTAGTTTCAAATACAAGTATTCAGTTAAAAATTCATGTATTTCAACGCCAATTCGTCTTTTTTGTAGAAAATTTACTTTTTGAACTGAAAATTTAACTATTCTATTTTTGATTTAAAACTGGTCGTTTTTAGTGAAACATTCAATTATTTGATTGAAAATTAACAAAATCATATATTAGGGTTGAAGATTCAACATTTTTTATAGAAAATTTATCTTTTTGGGTTAAAAATGTAACAGTTTTGTTCGGAATATGTCTTTTTGGTTTAAAAATTCTATTATCTTGATAAAAAAATTAACTATATCGTAGAAAATTAACATTTTGATAGAAAATTCATATTTTCAGGTTGACAATTTAACTGCTTGATAGAAAATTTGCGTTTTTGGCAGGGAAGTTCAAGAATTTTGGTAAAAAAAATGTTCTCTTCTGACTGGAAAATCTTTTTTGGTTGAAATATAAACTATTATATTTTTCGTTTTGACTTCACCTTTTTTGTTGAAAGTTCATAATTTTCGTTAAAAATTCAACTATTTCGTAGAGAATCAACATTTTTGTAAAAAATTCTCTGTTTGTGGATTAAAAATTCAACTGCTTGTTAAAGAATTCGTCTTTTTGGATAGAAAATTTGTCCTCTCGGATTGAAAATTGAACTGTCTTCTAAAAAATCCATCGATATGGTTGAAAATACAAAGCTATTTTTTGTTGCAGTTAAATCTTCTTTATTCAAGAATTCGATCATTTGGTTGTAGATTCATCCTTGTGGGTTGAAAATTCAATTTAAAAGACGAATACGAGCTATTGGTAAATTTGATGTGAACAATAATTTTTGTGATTTCCAAATTGTTGGCCATAAATAAGAAAAAAAATTTTTAATTTCAGAATCACTCATCTTTATTAATTAAAGAAAATTTCTTTATTGAACGTGGCTCAGGATCATTGAAAATTCTCATAGGATTTACGTGGCAAATAATCACTTTTTAGGAAAACACATAAAAAACTTGGTTCTTCCTGACTGTTTATACCTTGAATTATGCCCATTTTTTATTGTACCTTGAAGATGTCTATGAATTAAAAATATCAGTTTTATGGAAAATCAACCTTTTGGATATATTTTTAGAATTTCTACGTGAATTAAGGTAAAACACCCAGTCATCGTCAAGACCCGAATGATTGCTAGTTTTCTGATCTTTATGGAAAAAATAAATAATAAATCTTTTGAAATGTTATTAAATGGAAATTAATTTTTCTCTCTGGAACAATCTTTAAAATAATGTTTCAGAACCTATTTGAATATTTATTGGCGAATTATAAGCGATAATTGGGGTTGGACAACAGCAATGTTAAGCAGAGATTTCCATACTGAACTAGCCTATCAAAGAAGTGCATTTTTCGGAAATGCGAAAAGGAAAGTTTGATAGTGCAATATCTGAATTTTAAACTTTTGCAGTTGTAGCGCAAGATCTAGTGGTAATTTGTTAATTCAAGCGATTTTTAATACATTTGTTTTACTTAGCGAAAATTACACTTTAGACTTAGAAATCACTAGCTACGCTAAAATCGCAGACTGGTGATGATTGAGCTTCTGTTGTACTTTTATTTATAATATTTTATTTGAAAAATATAAATAAGTATTTGGCAAAAAACACAAGTGTATTTCATTTATAAATAATTACAGATTCCATCAGTGGCGGTTACTTTTGACCTTAACCTGTCTTAAATTGTATCAAATTTTCCAAAGTGAACCAAATAGAGTAAGCTAGTGAAGATCAGGGAAATTACAAGTTTTGAAGTTTTCAATTCATGATAAGTTGATATTGTCCGCCATTAATGACGCAGTCAAGGTCATTTTAGTATGGGATAGCCTTATTTAACTATAAGAAAAATATTCTGATATGGTAAAAATTTTGCAATTTTTCAAGCAGTTAATAATCATTCGCTTCCTTTTAAGAAGAAAGTTGGAAATTTTTTGGAAATAACAATGACTGAAATTCCAATTTCCCGAAAAAATTAAAATTTGTTATCTTTTAAAATAATATTTGATTTTGTATACGTGCATGGTCTGAAATTTAAAAGAGCTCTTTTAAATGTCAAACTATGCAGTTTGTCCAAAAATGACATTAAATATTATTCTCAAAGACAAAAACTATGACTTAAATATTTTGCTTTAAAAGGAATTTCAAATTTTAGGAATTTAAGTTTCAGAAATTTAAAATGTCTGAATTTTTCTAGTTTCGCCGGGTGAAAATATTCTAGTTATTTGCAATATTGGGAATTTCTATTTTCCACACAATTATATCATTCGCACTTCCCAATTGTTTAAGCAATTATCATTCTTCTGTCCAATTTTTTTCAGGAAATTTTAACTAGTTCTTCCATCAGCACGATATCATTGAAAAGCAATAATTATAGGTAAAGTTGACTGGAAAAAATTGAATTTTCTTCACCCTTCCCATGAAATGTCACAAGAGAATGATTGTAAATCGTTAATAAGTAGTATCTATTTTAACTGGTAACGGCAATCTTCCTATTTCGAACAACACATTTATTTTTAAAAATTTAGTGACAGGATATATCAAGATCAGCTTCTACATTAATAATTTGACAACTATCCGAAGAAATATTTTTAAACTGAAAATACTTCATTTAAGTATCTTATAGAGATTCTCATGTAGCATTGAAATATTGGAGAACTGATCAATTGAATATTAAATAAGGTATTTTACCGAACTATACGAGTATATTTCCAGACTGCCCTGAAATTGCATTTCAAAATATTTGTGCTAAAAATGGACTAATTACGCGAAAGCGACTTCACTTTTTTTTCACTATAGTTAACTACATCTAACATACTCTTATGTAGGCATAAACTCTGGGACTAAAATACGTCGCGTGTTTCGTTAATATTCCTAGCACGTTATCTCGAAAACTAACCGCCGAACACCTCATGTTCATGATATGACTATGTTTTACTTAAGGACGTTCAGAAAGTTATTCGACAATGGAGGTAATATAGAAATTATATGATTCTTATCGCTTCCTAAAAACGAAACTTTCCACATAAATTCGCATGTAAGTATTTTATAAAGAGGGATCAATATATTACGATATCCAATAAAAATGTGATTTTTTATATTTAGCGAACGATACCACCTGCATTTCTTCCTGTTAGTAAAAAAATATAGCCATCAATTTTATTTTTAAAAACCATTGTTTAGAGGTTTCGCTAGGTTGATATGAATTTTCTTAGTTTTCGATTTTTGAAAAATATCAGAAGCTGAAAAATCCTTTGCCCCTTGAAAGTATTTGTTATTTATAAGAGAAAAAATTAAAAATTTTATAAAACAACAAAAAATAAAGATATTATCGAGCTAAGAATACGAAGATGTGTAATTTTATTACAATTGATGATTTGAAGTATACCGTAAATATTTTTCTCCTGTAATAATATGTGCAGGAATTCTTCAAAAATATATTTAAAAAATTATATAATGAATAAATTAAAAATATTCATAACGGGTGGTAGAAAAGTATCTTGAAATTAAAAATATAGTAAAAATACACATGTTTCATGGTTCAAAGATTCCTATAAGAATTGATAAGAATTCCTGGTGAATTTTCACGAATTCAGAACAGGTTGATAGGAATTCAAAGTGAATTATAATCAATTAAATTACAACTCCAAAGAATTAAACAAAAATTTTAATAAATTCAAAAAACTCCATTAATTTTACAAAAATGGGAGAGAATTCAGAAGAATTCAACGGAATTCAGGGAACTTTGTATGAAATTCATTAGAATATTGAGTGAATTCAACGAAACTTAAAAAATTAACAATTTTCCATTGAATTGAGTAGGACGGGGCTAAACGAATTTCAGGACGAATTTAACAGAACGTAAGTTGATTAGAAATTTAAAAAAAAATGACCTTAATGAAATACGAGTGAGTTAAGAGGAATATAAAGGAATTCAAGAGAATTCAATTAAATTTGAACGAATTCAAGGTGAATTTAAATGAATGCATAATGAATTTATAAGAATTCAGAATGAATTCAAATCAATTTAAGTAAAATTGAAAGAAGAATTTTCAGAAATTAAAGAGCGTTTGATGAAATTTAGAAGAATTTTTGTGAATCGCAGGAATTCCAAAAATAGAAAAATTTACATTGAATTAGGTAAAATGGGAGTAAATAGAATTCAGAACAAACTGAACAGAATGTACGTGGATTGAAACAAAACAATGACTTAAATAAAAAGCGAGTGAATTTGAGAGAGTGGATATAAGCGAAATGAGAAGAATTTGATAAAATTCACAAAGATGCCAGGTGATTTTTTAAAAAACTCAAGTGAATTAAAGCAGTTCAAAAATATTACATTATTCAGACAATTTAGAGTAAATTTTGAAAAAGTAAAGGGAATTTGAAAGGATTTGATGAAAATCTTAAGGATACATCCATTGAATTGAGTAGAATCGAGTGAATTAAAAAGAATTCATGAGTAAAACTGGAGCGAATTCGGATGAGCTTAAGGGAATCAAAGAGAATTTGGTGAAATTGATACAAATCCAAGATGAATTAAAAACAATTCAGGATGAATGAAAGTTAATTCAACTGAATTCAACAAAATTGTTCAAATAAAAAAATCAGGGTTCATTGGAAAGAATTCGAAGGGACGAAATAGACTTTGAGGATCACGGGAGGAGAATTTGAGTGAATTTTAAAGAACTCAAAAGAATTCAGGATGAGTTAATAAGGATTCAGGGTGAATTTCGAATAAATTGAAATTAAGCGTAGAAAATCCAGAAGTAATGAAATAGAAATCAAGAATCACTAAAGTGATATTTTCATGTAAAAAAGTGGCTATTGACTTCATCTTAAAAAAGTGCTAAAATACGTGATGAAAGCTTATATCTTTTTTAAGTAAATCATAGCTATAAATACATTCGAAAGTAAGACCTATTCCTCAATCAATAACAAATACTTATTCTAGAGGTGAACATATTTTTTATCCTTAAATTTTTTTTCAAATCGAGAACTAAGAAAACTTATTTTTAAACCTAAAAGGTCTCAGTGACAATTCGAAAAATATAAATAAAACTTACGGCAGTACCCTACAATATATATCACGGCTAGCCTCGATTAATTGTAAGTTCAACCCAAAATGCTTGCATATCCAGTTTCTATTTTGTACGTGTTTCTGGGAAGCTCCTCAGTTATTTCAAACCAAGAAAGAAAAAAGTCGTTTTATGCGTTATTGAGTCGAACGATTTTTTCATTTTCAACGATTCAAAATCTCAGTTTTTTCGAAAATGACGAAAATATGAATAGCAGCTCATAGTGTATAAATGTTCATCCTTCAAAAATATATTAAAATAAATACTTGATAGATTTTTATTTTATGTATTTCAACCAAACCCCCCCCCCAATAAATAAAAATCGCATAAAATAGCATTTCGTTTAACGAATTTCAACATTTTTATTTTCAACAACGTTTGTGTTTAGTTCAGTAACAATGTAAAGAACATGTGAGATAAAATTATCAGGGTCCTGACCTTCAAAGTGAACAAAAATTGGTTTTTATTTCTAACATTAGAGAACCATCATTTTTATCAAATGAAAATCTAATTTCTATCGAAAGCGACGTCAAAAATTAAAAGAAATTCATAGTTTATTAAAAAAAATCAATAAAAATATACGCTTACCGGGTGACTGTCTTGTGTATTTTAACCAATTTCTGAAAAAAAATGAACAAAATCGGTAAAAATCGACTGGTAAGGGTATACTTTTATAGCTTTCAGGAATGAGAACAATTTTTAATCATGAACTACCATTTATATTTTGCGTCTTTTTCGAGAAAAATGAGATTTTTGATCGTTGAAAATTACGTTTCTTCGAATTCAGAAATAAAAAACTAATTTCTCTTAAGTGTAAAGTTTAGGAACCTTGATATCCTCACAAAATACCTTCTTTACATTATTACGGAACTAAAAACAAACATTTAAAACAACAAAATGTTGAAGGTCTTAAAAATACATGCTATTTTAGTCCATTTTTATCAATCCATTCTTTTTTTTGAAACATTGGTTAAAATACAGAAAATAAAAATCTAGTGGAAGTATATTTTGTTTAGATTTTTGGGAGGGGGACAATTTTAAATATGAGCATCCCCAAAATATGTAAAAAAAAGAAACTCGAAGTGCAAGCAATTTCGGGTTAAATTTAATCGAAGCTAGCCATGATATATTGTTTATTTCAAGAATGAAATTAATTTTCGATTAAACGGATACAAGAGTTAAGCTATGGAAATTGGTTACTTTGAGTAGCATCCTCATCTGCATGCTAACGCAACTTGCTCTTATCAATTTTGCAGTTAATCATCTGCGTTGTTTGGGAGCTGTTAAACAGGAATAATAATTTGTCGAGACAGTGACGTGTATCTATTAAAGTTCGGATATATTTTAATTTAGTGGCTCTGCGAGTTAGTACTTCCGGGTCGAAACGGGTTGCGCTAAGGGTGGCTCTTTGGGGGTGTTTTTGATTTGTTGGTTCCCGTGAGAACAAGAGGTAGCGACTACTCGGGGTGGGTAACCGCACATTATGTGATTTCTGCTGGGAGCAACCTAACTTCTCGATTGAATTGTGAAGTGACAATGGCAATATGCCAGATTCACTACTATCTGTTTTCTCTATCTGACAACTTCCTCTGTCATATTGTAATATTTTCTCCTAAACAAAAAACCCATCGCATCGATCTCATTTTGTAGGCTCCAGTGTTTAGAAGCCACTCGTCAGAAGTAAGTTAGTGTTGGAATATTTGTGATAAATTAGGTACAGTACAAAAAATAATCCTCAAAAAATGTGGTACAGAAGAGATACTAGTTGACATAGGGAAAGAAATCAGCTTAGGTGGTTCGGACATCTTGAAAGAAGGAAAGATGAACGACTGACAAACAAGTGTATAAAGGTAAAGTAAATGGCAGAATGCCCAGATGTAGACCTCTGAAAGAATGGTTAGAATCTGTGAATGAGACATTAATCTGAAGAAACATAAGAAGCCATAGAAACACGAGAGATTGCATGAAAAAATGCATGGACGTGAAGGAGGCTAGAGAAGTATGCCAGGACAGAAAAGTGTGGCGAGAAATAGTTCATAAACAGGGTGACTGTAGAGTGAATGACGCCTGAAACAAAGACCTTGGATACTAATGGGGCCAAGTGGGGAACCACACATAACAATTTTGTAAAGCTCTTCACTTGGGGTGAATGCTAGAGAGATTGATCAGAAACCACTATTTTTCAACCGAGCAAAACACTTTCTCAACATTCGTGTGCACTGTGCACATCCAAGTACCCGGGTGCCCACTGCGGTACAGTTTTGGATGCAAGTGAAGTAAAAATTAAAATTCAGCTTGAGGCTTTCGATTCATCGTTATTGGGCTCAATTCTCAACAAATGGTTCATTTAGAATTTATTCAGGAATTTACGTTGCAAAAAATAATTGACACACGTCGCGGACACACTTAGGGTACCCGGGATACCCACTATAAAAAATTCAACTTTAAGTGGATTATTAATTTCTTATCAAGTTATCCGATTCATACACGTAAAATTTGTTAAGTAGTAAGAGAATTAATAATAGTTTCATATATATTAATTAATAATGAATTATTCGTTACATTCTGTGTGTGGCAGCCGTAGTAACCTGACGTGCTAGGGGCCGCAGGTAAATTGCTTTGGTGTTTTAAAGTGTTTTGTGCCCTTGGCACTCATCTTTGTCATTTATTTATTGAAATGAATAGAAAGGAAACGATTCCAATTGAATAATTATCTAAAAAATTGAGAAAAGGGAGTGGGCCCCGGGTACCCTGGTTGTGTAACAACGTGGATAAAGTTGATTGTGCACACAAGGGTTGAAAAGTTTAGAGAAATGTCCTATTGAAGCACAGAGAGTCTCGAGCAAATTAAGATGAAGCCACTCTTTTGACTAACAAAAAACAAGAAATTGCAAGCATTTTATTAGATGCTTGCGTGGATTGATCATTTAGGATGAAAAGTAGTATGAATCTGTATATAAAGCGATGTTTAGAGGATAAAAAAGTAGGACCTTATGCGACCTATAGTTTACGAAATATGAATTTTTGAATAAGGTTGCATTTTTACTGGGTAATCGGCACGTGTAATAAATTTTCATTCGTATAAAAAAGGAAACGTCAATTTTCTGATAATGATCCTTGAACTGGAAAGTCTGCTGAACATCGGAGGCTTTTTTTCGTGATGGAAATCCAAAATTGGCAAGGTGGAGGTGTTTTGTTGAAAATTCAACTTTTTGACTTGAAAATTCCACAATTTGGAAGGAAATGAACTTTTTTATTTAAAAATTCATATTTTTCGTTGAAAACTCAACTATTTGGTAAAAACTAACATTAATATTCTTGGTGGAAAACTAACCTTCTTGGTTAAAGAATTACCTACTTTGTTAAAAATTCACTTTTTGGAATTTAACTCTTAACAGCGACAGTGGAGGGGATTTAAGCAATGTTCAATTGATTAATTGGTTACTATTATTTGTTTTTGGGTTCTCAATAGGACAATTACTTTTGTTTAAATAAATTATCAAATTTTCAAATCAAATATATGTATAGCTTAATTCAGGGTCGTGTAATTTTAGGTGCCGTATTCGAGCCTCTGCGTTCAACTTCGTGAGATCTGTACAATTTTCTGCCATTCCTGCTTTCTTACTAAGCGCTACTTGCCAGGATTGTAGATCCACCTTTTTTACAATAATTATTAAAAAAGTATCTTCCATTCTAATAAAATACTTTGAAAAACTATTTTCATAAACGGATCTACTTTTTTTCCACGATTCCAAGAATATAAAAAACCTATTTTCGATTTTTTGTGGCTTCTACACGGAGAGGAGTTAACCGCGACCGTTACTGCCAAGTCCGCTGCCGTCGCGCAAAACTTGCGAGTGGGAGGGAGGCAGAAGCTGTTGCTGCGCTCGCATGAACCATTGCGGGCGAACCTCAACCGTTCTGGAGCGTGACCGTAATACGCAGCGTAGCTATAGTTACTCCGCTCGCAGTGATAGGTACGGTTTACTCCGAAAGCATTACTGCGCGCACCGTTTTTTTCGATGTGGGTAAACCTGGAACTGCCACTTTGCCCAGAAAACGTAAGACCTTTGCCATAATTAAGGGCTCATTGAAGGATCATTTGATAGCCAAAAGTCAGATTTTGGGCTCTGCCACTTACACGCTTAACTCACAAACTAACAAACGATGACTCGAAAATATAATAAATTTCGACGTTTGTGACAGCGAGACAAAAACATTCGAGTACGCGCGACGACGATCAACTGATATCGTTAGACTTCAGACCGTCCAATCCCATTACGGTGGTAACCGCAACAGCTCGGGAATCTGGCAGTAACTGTTACTGCGACGGACGCAACAGTCGCTGCAGAATCTTTTACGGTGGCGCGCAGTGACTGTCACGGTGTAGGAGTAATATTTCCGTCATCAACCGTCACCGTCGCTGCTCAGCCACAACATGATTTTTCTGCAGAACTCTTGTGGTCGGCGCAGCAACGGTTACGGTGAAAAATGCACCCGCTCTGGTTTACTTCTCTCCGTGTACTTTCTTAAATATCACGGCAGTAACGCTTTACTATGTATCCACGTTCTGACTGGATGCAACGCAGTGTTATCTTTCAGTGGACAAGATAAACTGAGAGCCTGGAAACCTGATCTGCTATAACAGTAGCAACATACGGATTCTTGGCTCTTTCTACCCGCATTGCATGCTTTCAGACTTGGTCACCGAAATTTGATGGTCTGTGCGACGGATTGGATTGCGTATGGTAGAGGTTTGACATTTGCATTCATTCCAATTCCTGAAATTGGTTCCGTTAGTGATTCAAATGATGCTAAATCTTCACTATGCTTCCATGCTCTGACTGAATGTGACACAATGTCATCTTCCAGTAGACACAAACTGAACTGAGAGCTTGAAAATCTGGTATGCCATGAAAGAGGCAACATGCGGATTCTTAACTCTTTTAAATAAGAATATTCCTGAAGCCCGAGCTTGTGAAGCACAAAAAAAATCTAGGCTAAGTTTTGCTGCATCTTATTTTTTCAGGTCTTACTTCAGACATTGTCGGGGCAACTTCATTTAATTTTCCGTAGTTTAATAACTTAATTTGAGTATTTTTCTACTGAAAAATGCTATGTCTCAATTTGGATCAATGTCCGGCCCAAAATGATTCCAGATTTTTTTGTGCGATTGGATATCACTTAAAACTAAAAACTCATTTTTCTCAGATAGTATTAATTTTATAAAAAATATGTATTGTACATAAAATTTGTGTTTGTCCTCGCATCACGACTTTTTATCAGAATTTGAAAAAAAGTATATTTTACAAGCTAATCGCAAAAAACAGTCCACTATTTCGAAAAATACTAAGCCCTTACCCCCTGCAAGCGAAAACATCTGATCAATTATAAGCTAAACACTATGCTTCACATTCTTTCAGATCTTTCGGAAAATATATGTATGGAAAAAAGTATTCTTCATAACAAAGACTTTTTCTTGAAGAATGACTGTCCCTTAGCAGATTCACAAAACAAGAACGTAACAAAATGCACTTCCTCCAAACATGCCAATTTTCGAACTTTCAGTAAAAAAAAAATCTTTGAAATTCAACAATCTTTAAACTTCAAGCATCAGTGAAGAGAAAGTGGATATATCCCTTTTTGCAACAATAAAAATTCCTTACACGCGTCCTTTACATTGCAAAAGGGCATCTTCAATTATAAAAAATTCATATTTCATAAACTATTGGTCGCAGGAGGTTTGAAGCAAGCTTATTAAAAATCTTTTTCATCCTCTAAACGTCTTGTATAGGTATTTACGCCATGTCTTAACCAAAACAAACAATGCACGAAAAATTCTCAAAAAATATTTGCAATTTCAGGTTTTTTCTTAGTAACACTAGTAGCTCTACCTTCACAGAAAAAAACAGAAGATAAACTTTACATCGATTTCCGATGAAAGATTCTTTGGAACAAAAATTAACTTCACAGGATAAACTTTACACAAATATCGGTTAAACTTTCTTTTTTATTCCATGACAAACAGATGTATTTTGAAAGACGCGAAGTTGGCTGAACAAAACTTTATCTCTCTAAAAAATTTCCTGCGCAAATTTTATTCTTAGTTTTTTCTGTGCTAATTTACTTAAAGGTTTCTGGGTTTTAACAAGATACTTCTTTAAATGTTTCAGATCAAAAATTACAGGTAACTTCGAGTTCTAGGACATAATCATTTTTAAAATGTTGAGATCGATAAAATCGGTGTGCTTTAGCACAAAGTTGGTATTATTGTTTCACGCTAGAAATAAATTTAGAGGAGAAATGTCTAATCAGTAAGATAAACTTTAAATAGAAAACCAATATTCGATTGACCATACAATATTCAAAGAAAACCACTTTTCACATAAAACTAGAATATTGATTACTCTGTTACTGCAAGAAATTTAAGGACGATACAAATATTTTTTTCGAAAACATTACGTGATCAAAAATAGAAGATTAGTATCTTATAATTGTTTGACTTCAAAATAGTTCTACTTCTCGTAAAAATATAAGTTTATCAATAGGTTTTTTTTATATGAAATACCTTTCAAATAACGTATGAAAATCAACGATGTCTATACTTCATTTTTTCGTTTTTTTATTCGATTTCTATGATTTTAGTATAAGAGAATAACCACGATATTCCTCCATTTATCGAAACCAGTCGTCCACTAAAGGAAAAATAATGTTTGCGGTTCTAAAAATGTGGTTATTCTGTCATAGATGAATTAAAGTTCAATTTATATAGAAATTTTAAAAAATCACGGAAACTGAATTTTAACTTTTATGGTGAAAATTGCAAAAGATCCATACTTTTTTATAATTTCATACTCTGTTTTTTTCATCCAAAAATGAAATACTTTCCTATTTTAACTAATTTGCTTTATCTGTCCCTTTATTCTGCCGTCCTGATGAAGAAACATAACATCTACAGTTCAATTTAAGGCCTGTTTACTTCTGCGCTGTAACACGAAGGTGAACCTTATGTCAAACTGCAGTTGTACAGTTTCTTCATCAGGACGGCAGTATTGTAATCCTCTTTCCGACGATTGTATCCTTTATTGTCTCTTTTTATCCTACGTTTCTTGCCAATAATTCTATCCATTTATATCCCTCTTCAAATCCTTTTTACAGTTTCGCTGAGAAATTATTCAATCCTCTTATATATCTATCTATCACTTTTTATCGCATTTCACCTCCTTTTCATATATCAAAAATAAATCACTTTTGACATACGAAAAGCCAGCCGTCCAACTTTATCAATGTTTTCCATAATTCCTCTTCAAGTACATTTATTCCTTTCTATTCTGTTTTATCATTCTTTCAGTAGTTCTATATTTTGTAATTGCATTTTATACTATTTCTTTTTTCAAAAATTCTATAATCTTGTTTTCCCTTTTACCTTTTTTCATATGCTGATAACCCTTCGACACTGTACATACCCTCAGACATATTCATTTCATAAAATATTTTCAAAAGCATAAGTGGATTGCTTTCTGAAGAAACAAAATTCTTGGAAGGAAGTAAGATAACCATACAAAAGAATAGAATAAAATAGAATTAAAAAAGACTAGCAAAAGTTATATATTTTTCACTCAATATGTCAAAATTATATCAATGGTTTTCACTGCGTAAACGTGTATTTCAGACCATTCCAAAGGATTACGAGACGTTTCACAGATTTCAAATTATTTAAGAAAATTTTAAGAGTTTTAGGGAATGACCTAGATTTTTCGATGTTTCAAGAGATACGGAAGGATTTTTACGTAATTTTGAGGGGTCTTAAGGAATTAGATATGCACAGAAAAAACTAAGAATAAAATTTGTTGCGGGAAATTTTTTACAGCGATAAAGTTTTGCTTAGCCAACTTCGCGTCTTTCAAATTATATGTGTTTGTCATGGAATAAAAAAGAATGTTTAACGGATATTTATGTAAAGTTTATCCTGTGAAGTTAATTTTTGTTGCAGAGAATCTTTCGTCGGAAATCGATGTGAAGTTTATCTTCTGTTTTCTTTCTGTATAACTTTCAGCGAATATGAAGGATTTGAAGGGATTGTAAGGGATTTTAAGAGCTTTCGAGATATTTCAAAACAAGTCGCGGGATTTTAAAGAAATTTATATGGATTTTAGGAGATACCGAAGTATTTCACCGAATTTTGAATGATGCCGCGGGATATCAATGAGATATCGTAGATTTTAAGGGATTTCATAAGATTTCACGGGATTTCAGAAGCCTCACCAAGATTGCAAAGGACATTAAGGAATTTTAACGGATGTTTCGATGATTTCGCGGGACTGTAAAGAATTCTAAGGGATTCTCATGAATTCTAAGAGATTTAAAGTATTTTTAATGATTTTACGAGATTTTAATGCATTTAAAATGATTCCAGAGAATTCCAACGTACATCCACGAATCTTGAGGGATTTCGTAAGATTTGAAAAGACTTAACAGAATTTTAAAGAATTTCCGATCATTATAAAAGGTTTTAATGAATTTCAGAAAATTGTCTTGACTTTTAAAATATTTTATTGGATTTAAATATATTGTGAAGGATTTCAAGAGATTCAGAAAGATTTTCACGGTTTTAAAAGATTTTGATGATTTTCAGAGGGATCACAGAAAAAACAAAACGTAATTTTTATAACAATTTCCAAGTAACCTTTACCCTCAACAAAAATTAACTTCACGTGTTAAGATTTACCCACTACGTAGCAAATGGTTACCATGTTACTGATTTTTAAAGATTTCAAGAGATTTTCACGGATTTTAAAAGATTGTAAGAGATTTTTATACATACATAATACTTTTTGCCTGGGGTGATTGGTAGATAGATTGATCAGCCACCTGGGTCGGAGCAGTGTTGTGGAACGAACGTGTTATTTAAATAAGCAACACGGGAATCCAAGATTGATATACAAATTCATACCTCCCCCTTATGCCTCTAACCACGCTTCGCCTTTCTCACTTTTTTCATGTGAATTCCTTTATACCCGGTAGTATAACAAGGCTAGAACCAAGTGAGTTACGCTTACCCCGAAAGAGATTTGTCTCAATAGAATAATAATGGATACTGTTAAGAGTAATTTCAACGGACAACATAAGTTTTGATAGGCATATTTTCAACAAATAATTGAATACAAAAAACTCATTTGAGAAATACTTTGGACTTTCACACCCCTCCCTCTAAGTAAGGTTTTGTAAGATCTCATACTCTGATCGAGTATGAGGCTAGAAATAGATTATATACATATATATATAAATTTAACAGAAATAATTTCCGATATTGATACGTTCTGATGTATTTGTTATAGGGATATTTCAAGACAAATGAATAGAATATGAAATCAGTTTAAAATAAAATAGGATCGAAATTTCTGAATAGTTAGAATAGATAACAGAATTTTATAGAATGTTATAATACTTAGAATGAAATAGGATGTAAACTGAGATAATGGCTTAGAAAATAAATGCATAACATGTGAAATTAGGCGTGAAAATTATTGTGAAAAATATTTAAAATGAATGTTTCCTCTTCTCAGAAAGATAAAATAATCACTTTGTTCTTTCTCGCTCTTGAAGTAAACTTCAAGTTGCTTTTTTATGGTTAAACCCGTATCTCTTTATGACGTTTATGATGTACTAAAAAGGTGGGTTGAATAAGGTTCGCTAGAGATCTTCCAAGGTTGCTATATTCCAGAATCTGCAATAGCAAATCGTTAATTTACAAGAAATCAACCATTTCTTATTCATTTTTCCAATATCAGCGTCATGTAAAGTTTTCCGAAGGCAACATCATATTTATTCTTTTTAAAAAAAGTATCTCATTTTCCAGCAAACCTTAATTAATTTTTGGAAGTTATTGGGCCGATATTTTCACTTCTTATCTCTGACTGTTGTTTTCCGTGGCGAAAAACTACCTTATGTATTACTACCTCGTTAGTCTGAAAGCGTAGGGTGTTGGAGCCATGGCCCTGCATCTAGATTATCTTGTCGAGTGTGTACCATAGGACGGAATGGGGTATGCATGAATTTTTAAGCGAAGACAAGCTCACCTTGCGATTGGAATCGAAGGCAATGTACCTTTCTAGTCTTAAAATGGATCTCTCATGCTCTACGATTACCATCGAACTCGTTCGAGGCAATCATTTCAAGGAAGGAGTTCTTAGCTCTTTTTCAATCACTGTATTAGGGACCGTGCGTAAATTTCGTAAAGTCTTCTAAGTGTGGGGGGGGGAGGTAATATTTTATAAACTGCCTTAAATGGGCGAGGCTACGTAATCAAAATCATTTTTTTATGTAACATATTTGCAAATTTACGAATCACTAAAGAATAATAGTTAAACAGATTTGATTGCGGATAGCTGTTTGTCAGCGCAATGTTATTTTATTTAGTACGTAGAC
>CAKNXH010000506.1:447963-477412 GCA_932178445.1 Andricus quercusramuli | reverse complement strand
GACAGATTTGGTCTTCCAATCTGTCGGCGTTGAACAAGGTATCTGCGACTAACATGCTTGCCGTCCCGGTTCTACTCTACTCGTTTGGGGTGGTTCAATGGACGAAGAACGAGCTTAAGGCCCTTGATGTCACCACGCGTAAGATCATGCATATGCATAAAAGCTTGCATATCAATTCGTCAGTTCCGCGATTATACATTTCACGCCAGCAAGGCGGACGCGGACTTCTGAATCTCCAGTGTCTTCATAACCGAATTGTTATGAGTACAGCTTACATCGTTGCGAATGGCAGAGATCCTCTCCTAAAGATGGTCAGAAACCACGAGATGATTGGCGAAGGGGCGTTCCTTTACAAAGCCGCGGAGCAAGCTGCTGAGACCCTTGGCCTGAATTTTAACATCAGAAGTGAGGAAAGTGCATTACTCCATCTAGATGCTTCACGTCTAAAAGCCGAAGTAAAGAAAGCAGAGGTTGGAAAATTTCACCAAGAGCTACTCGACAAGCAAATGCACGGAAACTTTCACAGAAATGTAGAAAAACAGTCCTTGTCGAAGGAGCAAACTTTTGCTTTCCTCAAATCATCAGGGCTCAATTCAGGTACAGAGGGCTTTATTTTCGCATGCCAGGACGGTGTAATCTCCACCTTAGCATACCGCGCCCGCATTTTATGTCAAGAAGTTCCCAGTGATAGGTGAAGAGCGTGTCATGCACACGCTGAGTACCTAGAACATATACTATCGGGGTGTCCGACCCACGCAGGAACAACGTATATCTATAGACATAATGCGGCCCTAAGAGTACTTTATTACCACCTTTGTCGCTCTTACGGTGTTGGTCGCGACCCTGCCCTGCCGAACGCTCCAAGGGATATAGAGTCAATTGTCCGAAACGAGAAGTGCCAGATTTTCTGGAACTACGATTTTCGGGCAGCAGTCTCCGTTGCGCACTCGAGGCCTGACATTGTTCTCCAAGACTTCGAGAAACGAACTATATTCGTGATCGAATTCTCGGCTCCATCCGAATACAACATCACTGCAAAGGAGAAAGAAAAAGAGGAGAGATATCAAGACCTTAAAAGAGAGCTGCTTCGACTGTACCCAAAATATTCGGTACGAGTGATTGTTCTTGTGATAGGTGCTCTCGGAGGTGTGAAATTATCGCTGGTTCGTAACCTTAAAGCCATACCCGCGTGCCAAAAATATGCCAAGGCTCTTGCGAGATGGATGCAGAAAGCTGTCATCCTTGGGTCGCTTCGTGTCCTCAAGACACACGAGGGTTTCGCCGGCCTGTCGTTGTGATTTCGTCGTGCCCTGTGACCACCCATCTCACGGATGTGAGACGTGGCCATAGGTGTATTTTACCGCGGTTCTACTGGGGGCCATTGACATTTTTTCAAGATGGCAGTTGCTCTTAGTGGTACCCTGCGGTGGTTGTTTAACTTTGTTTTTAATTATATATATATATATATATATATAAGAAGAATGATTAATAAGAAGATGTCACAAGTCACATGAATGTATGCAAGATTACATATAAATTAAGCAAAATTACACAAAAGGATATTGCAAAAGATTACACAAGTTTTCATAAGGGAATTACGACGCTTCTAATAGATTAGAGAAATTGTCCGATATTGAAAATGACACAAAATATTTTTCTCATTTACAAAAGAATGGTGGCTATTTGATTCATGTTGAAAGCTGTTGAACGGTGATTGAAGAGATTATAAAATATTTGAAAGATTAAACAAGAATAGATTATCAAAGTTTAAAAAGGTTCCAAAAGAATATACAAAGATTACATAAAATATCAGAGGGATTATACATATAAATATACTTCTCAGATATTGTGCGTTTTTCTTTAATTGAAATGACTATATAATATCATGACAACAGATTGGAGAATTTTACAATAGGTTATTTTCTAGGATTACAAAATGATTACGAAGAATACACAAGAAATGCAAGGCAATTGAATGTAATATTCGAAACATCAAAAGCATCACACGAGATTAAATCAAGGTTGTGACCAATTTTTTCAAAAATTAAGAAGATTAAATTGATTACACAAGATTTTGATCATTTAAAAAAAAAAAAAAAAAAAAAAAAAATAGGGAAAATTGGACGATGACTGTAGATCTGCAAAAATTAGAGGTATGGTGCAAATGTAATAAGATTAGATAAATCACTAAAGATGAGGGGAAGAATGTACACTAGATTACAAGAAGGATTAGCCGTTGTTCAATGAATAATGGATTTCTTAGCTTCACTGAGAAAATTAGATATTTAATGTCCAGAAAACCAAGTTTTAGGACAAGCATCAAATATATTAGGGTCAAATTTCTCGATATCTTTCTCAGTAAGAATTCGATTTTGTTTAAGTTCTTGCGATGAAAATAATAATACAGTTTTCTGAAATGCAGGAAAAGAAAAGTGCCATCAAACACATTCCAACTTTCGCTCTTGTTGTGCACTTTTCATCATTCGGTACGGTCTTCGAAATGTAAAATTCAAAATTGTCATGTTAAGCTCTCAGGAAATTCCCTTCTATTTTCTTACATTTTATATCACAATGAGCAAACTCTAAAAATTAAAATCCTTATTATTATATATCTGTATAATATATTCTGAATGCAATCCTTTAGCGCAATTAAATTTTGAAAAATGTTTAGTAGCATTTCACTAATTAACTATTTTTAATGTCCAAAGTAGGAACTAAATGAAATTAATATGTTCATTTCAAAAATACTTCGATTTGAAATTGCGTACAGAACTCGGTACAGAATGCATACTTCAAACTTAGGAGCAGTGCATAAATTACGTAGTTTTTTGGATGAAGAGGGAACGGAGGAGAAGGTAAATGATTTTTCTATACTGTATTAAAATATAAACTTAGGGAAAGAACATACATTCAAAATATAAATTCTGTAACAAAATAAACGTGTAACATTAAGAAAATTAGGTTTAGTAAATGAAATGTGTGCATAAAAATCAGATTTAGTTTTACAAACGTAAAATTTTATAATTTCTTCAGGATCTAAAATGTTGCGTAGGCCGTAGATCGGCACACTTTGTATTTAGTCTAAATTGAAGAGTATGAAGTTGCTTATCAGAAACTGTGCAATAGAAAATGAACTTCATTTTTTAAGCCAAATTTATATACTTTAGTCTATAAATGATCAGAATTTCCACATATTCATCCTAGGCTTCACGGTCTTTCCTGCTTCTCTCGTTTTCCACTTAAATGCGAACTGAATTAATAGGATCGAATAAGAAAATCCAATTATTTTTGGTTGAAAGTTCATTCCTCTCGGTTGAAAAGTTCACTATTAAAATTTTGCTTAAGAATTTACCATTTTTGATAACATTTTTATCATTTTTTTGAAAATTCAACTATTTTGTTAAAAAGTGATTCTGTTTGATTGAAAATGTAACCGTTTTGTTGAAAATACGTATTTTTGGCATGAAAATTTAGCAATTTGATTTCAATTTTTCTTCTTTCTTGACAACATTTTTTCAAATTGAAAGTTCAACTATTTTGTGAAACATTGATCTTTTTAGTTTGAGAATCCATCTCTTTTTCTAAAAATTGCGTCTATTTTTACTTAAAAATGTAACTGGATAAAAATTCATCTATTTCGGTGCAAAATGACATTTTTGTTTGAAACTATACATTTTTTAGGTTGAAAATTGTATTGTTTGTTCAAAAATTGAACTGCTTTGTTAAAAATTAATTTTTTAGTCAAGGATTCATAATTTTAGTTGAAACTTTATATCTGCGGATAATAATTCATTTTACTAGCCGAAAATTGAACTACTTTTTTTCTGGCTGAAAATTTGTATTTTTCTTAGTAAAAATTTCAATTACACTGATAGAAATAAATAGGTGGTGCGTGAGCAAGATGCTCCTGTTGTAAACAAAGCAAACCGAGTCGGGTAAATCATTCATACAAAGGGTATTCTGAACGTAAACATTGTAACGATAGTTGAATCAGTTAAATGTTTATAGAATTACACATTCCATTTAATAGCAACACATATATTACAGCTTTGAACCACAAATATAAATGAGTTGTATTTACCACATTTCAGTAAGCGCATTTCATACTCTTTGTGTTTGAATTACACGTATTATATTATAAATATACTCGTAATTTTTTAGCCTACGATCGTCTAGTTAAATCAGCGTCACCACTTCTATCACTATAATGCGTAGAAAATTCAACGCTTCGTATAAAATTATTTTTTTGAATGAAAATTGAACATTTGTTTGTTTTGGTAGAACACGAATCTAATTAGTTGAAAATTCAACTAGTTGGTTAAAAATTTATGCATTTTGTTAAAGATTTTTTTTCTTCGTGGAAAATTTATGTTTTTGGTTGTCAATTCAACTATCTGGTTGAAAATGTATGTATTTTGTTAAGAATTCATCTTATGGCAGAAGGCTTATCTTTTTGGTTAAAATGTAATCCCTTTTGGCCGAAAATTAAACTGCTTAGTTGAGAGTTGAACTTCTTTGTTAATTCACAATAAACAGTAAGGTTTGACCCCCCCCCCCTTCCCCAGTCATAAATTATGTTTGGTTGCCTTCTAGATAAAACCAAATAACGAATTAGTTGGTAAAAAGTACGCATTATAGGGCGGGGGGGGGGGGGGGGGGTCAAAACTTATAGACCCTAAAAAAAGAGGTACATGGTTCAAAATTCCAGAAAAATACTCTGCGTAATTTATGCACAACCCCCTCACTTTATGAAGTACATAAATAAAGAGTTTTTGTTATTTCAATTATAATAATCACAATATATCCCTTTTATAATTAAAAATGTATTTAAAGAGTTCATATCCTGTGTTTTATGCGGTATTGGAAGCGAACCTATATTTGATATAATGTTCTTTTACACACTCTACAATCATAATATTTGAGCATCAAGCTTTTATTACGAGTAAAAAAATATTCATTTCGACGTAGAAGAGAAAATAATGAGGAGGAGAATATTTTTAAGAAAAAAATCGTTTTTGTCCCTGTTTCTCATTACTTCTACAATTTTTGCATAATATCGAAAATAGTTGCCACAGAGCTAGAGAGCTAGATGCGGCGGTGGCAATGAAGTTAACTTAGTTATTGTGAAAATAAGAGGAAAGTCAAACAAAACAGGAAACAAGAAGGTAGAAGGTAGAAGGTCAAGATGGGCAGTGAAAAAAGAAGAAATTCCATTGGAAGAAAAGAATTCGAATCGGTCCTCGAAACTTCGTTCAAACCCTGGCGGAACGCCCTAGCGTGGAGGACGTGCCACGAATATTACTGAAGATCACCACTGTTCCACCCATTTTCCCATTTCTTCTCCAGCTTTTTCCAGTGTTCTTATTCGCTTTGTTCGTAATTTCATTAACGAAATACCGACGGTGAGATTCGCTCGATTTATCACGAGAAGCGTTTTCAAATGGATTTTAAGATCTACCGGAGCACGCGATTGGAATGGAAATCGATTTTCGATACTCGAGAAATTAGGACACTTGAATTCGCTAATAATCTCCAATAGAATCCATGAAATCTGAAAATCAGGAACTTTTATCACCCCCCCCCCCCCACCCCCCCCTGGCGAGATGCTTCTTCCATTGTTTTTTTTTTTAATTTTCAATTTAAAAAAATTGTATTGCCAAAATTTATATTAATATAATTATTCATCTATATTATTATGAAACCAGAAAGTTCCCCGTATTTTGAGATTGACACCTGAAAATTACTTGAATGCAATGGTAGAGAATCTTCTGAAGAACAAAATAGGCCGTCAATTTTATTATATGTACTATTTTTCCTACCGTAGGCTCAGATTCTTCTTATACAAAATTTTTAATTGGATATCTTTAAAGGCTGCGTCTAGTCATCCCGAATTTCGGGACGACTAGCCGCAAATCAAGATAAATGCTAGTCATCCCGAAATTCGGGACGACTAGCCTATTTCTAGCATTTGGCTCGTCATCCCGAAAATAATGCACTTTATTAATTCT
The DNA here is from genome assembly GCA_932178445.1 of Andricus quercusramuli. Lineage (NCBI taxonomy): Eukaryota > Metazoa > Arthropoda > Insecta > Hymenoptera > Cynipidae > Andricus > Andricus quercusramuli. The sequence continues at coordinate 471,404 of CAKNXH010000506.1, read as the reverse complement.
ACTGTTTTTAACTAGACCAAAATTAACAAAATTGACAATCCTATTTTCTCCATTCGGCTAGTCGTCCCAAAAATAATGCATTTTAGGAAATTTCTCGTTTTAACTAGACAAAAATCACAAAAAATGTTAATGACCCCGAAATTCGGGACGACTAGCCTATTTTCAACATTTGTCTAGTCGGCCTGAAAATAATGCACTTAATTAATTTCACTGCTTTCAACTAGACCAAAATTACTGAAAATGACTAGACTATTTTCATCTTTTGGCTAGTTGTGCCGACAAAATGCTAATACTGTAATTATGGGCAAGATTACGATATCCGTGGAGGCTTTCCGCCCCCACGAGGTGTTGGAAAAGGGGTAGGGGTGTTACTTACATTATTTTTATGACCTGTCACAAGGGTGCCTTTCCGCCCCCACGAGGCGTTAGAAAAGGGGAGGTGTGTTACTTACATTATTTTTATGACCTGTCACAAGGGTGCCTTCCCGCCCCCACGAGACGTTGGAAAAGGGGTAGGGGTGTTACCTTACATTATTTCTGTGACTAGTCACAGGGGTGCCTTCCCGCCCCCACGAGGCGTTGGAAAAGGGGTAGGGGTGTTACTTACATTATTTTTATGACCTATCACAAGGGTGCCTTCCCGCCCCCACGAGGCGTTGGAAAAGGGATAGGGGTGTTACTTACATTATTTTTATGACCTGTCACACGGGTGCCGTCCCGCCCCCACGAGGCGTTGGAAAAGGGGTAGGGGTATTACCTTACATTATTTCTGTGACTAGTCACAGGGGTACCTTCCCGCCCCCACGAGGCGTTGGAAAAGGGGTAGGAGTGTTACCTTACATTATTGTTGTGACCTGTCACAGGGGTGCCTTTCCGCCTCCACGAGGCGTTGGAAAAGGGGTAGGGGTGTTACGGCCAGTATAGGCCGGCACACAGAACAGCTGATCTATATGTCACGTGATCGTTAACCAACGCACAATAACACGCAAAATCGAACGAAAACCCGAATAAAGATGCAGTGCTCTCAATTCGGCTCCCCAACTGTACTGCGCATGCGTCGCATCGGCAGTCTCATTGGCAGTAAAGAACTTGCTTTTTGGGAATTATTAAATGTTTAAATAAATTTTTTATGATAAATCATCATTGTAGAATTAATTAAACTAATTTTTGGATCACAAAAAAGTGTTTTAGAGTGCGAGAGCGAATAATTATTGAATTTTACTCTTTACAAATGAATGATTGATCCTAAATACAAAGGCAACAAGTGTATCTAGTCAAGAGTCTATAGATCACATCAAAGGAAGGTCCAATCAGAGCACGGAAATCATGGGAAAGTTTCGAACGACCTTGAGACTGCGGTGACACAGTGCAAATACATAACATAATTTGGATACGTTAAAGCTTAAAAGACTACACTTTATAAAATATAACCTAAGTCTTAGTTTTATCTGTTTTTTAACATTTATTTTTAATTAGGTATGAATAGCAGTTTTGTTAATCTTCGGCTTACTCAAAAAGAGAGAAATAAAAAAGAATACATAATTTTCGGGACGACTAGGCAAATGTTGAAAATGGGCTAGTCATCCCGAATTTCGGGACGACTAGCCAAATGTTGAAAACGGGCTAGTCATCCCGAATTTCGGGACGACGAGACACTTCGATCTTTAAAATTAAAAAGTCCAATTCAAACTCTACAAAACTGAAATAATTGTTATGATATGTGGCATAAAATCGAAATCAAAAATGTAAGAACAATACATTCAAAATGAGTCATTTAATACTTATATGGGAGATCATTCAAAACTGATTTATTTAAAATTATATTCTCAATTATTGTCCAGGTTAATTTGTGAATGAGACAAATTCTCCCTTGAAATGAAATTATCCACGAACTAGGCATTCAAAATTAATTTGTTTATTTATTTTGATAATGTTCTGAATTGAAAATTTTAAACTCAATTTCTCTCTACATATTTTTTGTAGGGACGAAATTGTACAATTTGAAATCGTACCATCAATTTAGTGAATCGAAATTCCCAAATAAGTAATTATATTGCATGATAAAACTTATTTCTGTTCCTTTCTGAAAATTATTGATAAAAGATACAGTTATATTTGCAAAGGATTTTTCAATATTGGGAGATAAGAAAAAAGAAATTATGGACAAAAACTTAGAATATCCCAATTTACGTCGTTACAGATAACAAAAAAATGTTCAGTACTGACGTAATAACATTTTAAGACAATCTTTTCAATTCAACAATTTTTTAGGAACACTTCGAATCATTTTGTAAGATATCTAGAAGTTTTAAACAGATGAAAAAATAATTTAAATCTTCGAAAAAGTACAAAAAAAGTTAAGCAAAATATACATTTGGGATATTTCGAAGAAGTTTTTAAAAATTTTTGAAAAGTTTCGGAATAATCAAACCATTTTCTTAGCATTCCAAAGAAAAGTTAAGAAAAAAAATTTTCAAATAATTTTTAAGAGAAAAGTCATAAATATTTCAGTGAACGAATACATTTCAAATCAGGCAGGTTCTACATTTGAAGTAGGGGATATCTCTCGGGGACATAATATGTTGTTTTTTTAGAGGAAATCAAGCAATACGTATTCTTGCGATGCATGGAAAACAATTTTTTACGATGTTATGTGCCTTCTTTCGAAATCCATGAGAAAATTAAAAAAATGTTCAAAATTAACAGAATGGCGGAGGTTTATCTGAACATATTAAAAATCGATTTTCTCAAAAAACCCACACTTATATTCTTTTCCAATTTTTTCAAATTTGCACTGTCATAAGGAAAATACCTTGTGAGTTTTATGCGAGCTGAAAAACTTTTGTTGTCAGGAGAATTTTTTTTCATAAAAACGAATTTTTGCAATTTGCTTGCAAATAACAGCAGATACGAAAAAATGCGAAGAAAATAATTGTTACAGTTAATTAAAAAGGTTCAACAAAAAGTTCCCATTACACATTCATTATATCTTGTACCATTTCCGAGAAAAATAAATGAATTCATTATTCCTTTCGGAAGCTACAGTTGCAGCAGAGCAGCTAATTTTTTTAACTGTACAAATCTGTTCTTAACTATATTATAAATTGCTTTTCTGTGCACAGTTTCAAAATCAGGACACACTAGTCGTTTGGTATTCCAATTTATTCTTCGAGTTTTACCTATTTTTGTGAATATCAATTTGCATAGAGACATTAAACTATCACAGAATGATAGAAAACATGAATATGATATGTGGACATTTTTGAATTTCAGTCGTTCATTTATGAATAAAATTTGAAAAACAAGTGGAAGGACTAGAAACATATTGTGGAAGAGCGCCAACTCACCAAAAAAACTCAAACTTTCCTGAAATACTTGAATATTCTGAATTTCTTGCATTCTTTTAATGTTTTGAATTCCTGAAATTCTTTGAATTCTCAGAATTTCTCGAATCACCTACATTCACAAAAATCGCTAAAATTGTTTGAATTCCTTGAATATCCTCAAATCCTTGATTCCTGTTAATTTTATAAACTGTTTAAATAATAGATTTGATACTTTCACGATGATTCATTATAATAAATTTAAATTTAGAATTTAAAATTTAAAGATTTTTCGGGTTTCAATCGTGTGCGAAACTATGAATGTTGCCGACGTTTCGTGAACATTGCAGTTCACATCTTCAGGGCTGACCTGAAACTGAGGTTTCAGGTTATGTTGTTCTTATATATGTATTCTCTACGATGCCTGTGATTGGCCAGAGTGCCCCATGGTGGGGACTGCTTGAACTTGATTGGCCAATTCAGTCTTTTTTAAAAAACCCGGGAGGACGGAAAGCCAAATCGGATTGGTATTATATCCATGGTCTCTATTGATGTTATTAGGGTGTTTCAAGATTTCGATTGCTTCTCTATGTTTTCTTGGGAATTTATTAGACGTTTTAGCGATGACGGTTGTTTTGTCAAATAAGATACTATGTCCTGTTTCGATATGATGCTCAGCTACTGCTGATTGTGTGAAATGTTTTAGCCTAACTTTACTCTCATGTTCTTTTACACGTTGACTTACCGCCCTCCCGGTTTCTCCAATATAGACTTTACCACAAGAACAAGGGATTTGATATACTCCCGGATCACTGAAAGGTTCCTTTTTATCTTTAGGGTTGTTTAAAAGTTGTCCTATTTTTGCAGGTGGTTTAAATATAGTTTGGATGTTGTGTTTGTTGAGAATTCTTCCTATTTGTTCCGTGATACCTTGAATGTAGGGTAGGGTGGTGAATTGGCCAATCAAGTTCAAGCACTCCCCACCATGGGGCACTCTGGCCAATCACAGGCATCGTAGAGAATACATATATAAGAACAACATAACCTAAAACCTCAGTTTCAGGTCAGCCCTGAAGATGTGAACTGCAATGTTCACGAAACGTCGGCAACATTCATAGTTTCGCACACGATTGAAACCCGAAAAATCTTTAAATTTTAAATTCTAAATTTAAATTTATTAACTGTTTAAATATTCTCAATTCTTCTAATCGATTGAATTACCTGAATGATCTGTTCTTCCTAAATTTTTGTCAATTTCCTGAACTCCTTAAATACTCTGAAGTCCTTGAATATTCTACATTCTCTGAATTTCTGGAATATTCTGAATTCCCTAAATATTCTAAATGCTTTTGAATTCTGGAATTCCTTCTACTCATCTGATTTCCTCCGAATTCCTTGAATATTTTCAGAATTCAGGAAATTCCAAGAATTTAAGGAATTCAGATGAATAAGGGGATTCCACAAATTTAGGTGATTCCAAGTAATACGAAATATTGCAAGAAATTGAGAGAATTTATATCAATTCTGATATAACAGAGATTTTGTAGAAGTACAGAAGATTTTAAGGAAGTCAACAAATTTTAAATGAGGTGAAGGAGTTTAAAAGCATTCCAAGCAATGGAAAAGAATAAAAAACAATACATAGGATTTGAAGAATGGAAATGAATTAAAAGGAATAAAACATTAAAAATTACTCTTTCAATACTGATACATGTTCTTCGGATTCTCCAAGTCCCCCGAATTCCTTCAAATCTTCCGAATTACCTTTCATAGATTTTCTTGAATTCCTTCAACTCTTCTGAATTTTTTTCATTATTTCAAAGTATTTGGGAAGTTCCACGAATTCAAGGAAATTATATAATTCAGAGTATACATATTAATTCAGAAATATATGCGAATCCAGATGAATTTAGATTTCAAGAAAGTTAGACGAATTGAAAAGGATCTGAAATAATTAAAAAGTATTGCAAGAAATTAAAAATAATGGAAAATCTTTAAAAATTGTGAATATGTGAGGTGATTTTCAAATTTAAAAAAATAAATAAATGAAGGGGGAAAAAATTGCCTGAAAAATGATACCATACCTCTCAAATTATTTTTTTTTTCAGAGATTAAACTGTTCATTTTAATATTTGAATCATAGTAACCTTGCTTTACATTGGTATATTATCAGTTGACAATAAAATTTTTCTTGCACGCTGTAGCGTGCGTATAATATTGCTATTTATAGAAATAATATGTGTGAAATGTTTAACCTTGTGTTTGAAGATTTATATTTTGAAGCAATAAATTCTAAATACATCATGCTGGTGGATAAGAAGTATATTCACAAGTTTCGAAACATTTTGTCTTCTCATTGTTTCAATAAAGTTGAAAATGTTACACAATCGCGTTCTATTAATAAACCTTTTAATCTATAATTTCAGGGTACCTAAATATCCCACAAGATTGAAAATTCTTCAAGAACATCGAAGAATATTTTATTTCAGAACTTATAGAGAATTTTACAAGTAGAAGAATATTCTAAAAAATCATAGATAAGTCGCGAAAATATGTATCAAAAAAATTCCAGGATAATCTAGACTTCGAAAAACATCTAGGAAATTGATTTATATGATTGATTCATAAAAAATCACTTACTCTTTATATCAGTGCAAGAGTGTGTGGTTTGAATACTTCATCTAGAACAATTTGAACAAATAAATCAGTAATATTGATGAATCACTTCTATAAATTAGAGAACAAAAGCGAAGACTGATTTTACTGGCTTTATTGGTTGACTTCGGTACATCAAATTGAAAAAATTGACACAGTCAACAGATTGATGAAAAAATTAAGACTTCACAAAAATTTTGCAAGTTCGAGCGCGATTATTGGATTCCACGCTTCGCGCTCAAACATATATTTATCTCGCGCTGCATGCTCGGTCTTTGTATTTCCCCCATATTTGTGCACAGACCTCTTAAAATTGAAGGTCAAATGGTCCACAAATGTAATTTGCTAATTGAGAATTATCTGTTGTTAAATCTCCTTCGGCTTTAACGAATATATTCTCATCACGTACCTCGTGCTTCGCATTCGATTTTTTTCAAAATGCGAAATCTCCTACATTATATGTTCAACATTATAATACCAAATGTATATTAAATGTATTTCTATACATCGGCCCATGATTGCTCATTTAGATATTGCAAAATGAAGTACAAATTTCATTCATCGTTGATGACTTTAATATTTGTTCCTGATTTTGCATTTAATTTTATCCTCAGCTACCGTGAAAATTTTATATCATTCCAATAAATGTATATTATTACAATTCATAATATGCGTTGATATTAAAAACAGACGTATTTTCGCTGTCTTATATTCATAAATGAAAAATGTGTACATCCTATAAAGAAACAATTTTGTTACTATGCATTTTATTGCAGCTTATGTTGTTTTTCCATAAATTGAATCTGTTTATGTTGGATGTAATTTTTCACGTTTTGAACAAAAAATATCAATCCTAGCGTAAAGTGGTTCTCTGAAAATTTGTAAACGTAATTCAGGCGAAAAAAGTTTCAGATAAAATGTTATTGTAGCGTGTAACATTTTTCCAAACTGTTAATTTTTTTATTTTCAATTTATTTCCATAACAAAATTTTATAGCAAATTTGCAGCTCTTTTCTGAGTGAACAACTTTTGTCAATTCATCTTTTTCGTATCTTGTGTAGTTTGACGGCAAAATGGAACTTTTGTATTTTTCACTATTTTTTTGTGGGAATAAAATTTGAATTTTAGATTTTTCAAGAAAATTGAAAAAAGTCTTATAACAATATTATAGAGTGTTCAAAAAGAAACATTTTTCTTCTCCGGATTTTTTTTCATATCGTGCGTTGTTTGACTTAAAATGTTCATTTTCGTTTCTTTTTTGGAATTTTGTGAATGCTATAACTCCAGTAATTTTCTTTTTATTAGAAGTCATAAAAATATTTTGTTCGCCTTTTTGAGTACTATCAATATCTGTTTATAGAATTTTCAAGCATTGAAAAACAGTGTTCCTAAAAATGTTCAAAATGTGCTCATTTTTTGAACTTTCATCCTAAATGGCTGGTTTTAGAGATATTTTTTTCCTATTTTGTATTGTTTCAACATCACTTTTGATTTTTTTTTCAGCCAAAAATATCTGAAGGTGTATTTGTAGGTGTGACCGTTAAGGGGTAAAAAATGCACTGCAAGTATTCCTACAAAATTTGTTTGTGCTCATACACGGAAAAAAGTGGATCGTTAGAAGAACTCTCGAAACCACTAGTTCTAACTATTTTAAATTGAACCGCAGCTTTTCGTCGTGAATTTTGTTAAAATTACTATTTTTTGTTCAGGTATGTTAAACTGACTCTTTGAAAGAGCAATATGAACAATTTCAAATAGTAGGATGCACTGCACCACATGGTAACCATCAATACTCAGCGAGAAGAAGTTACTATTTCGTGTGGTAAGCTTTCCTTCTGTGAAGAGTAACTTTGCCGATTTCGCATCGTAACGCGTTTATGTATATGTATATATGCACTGCACGCATTCTATACAAAACAAAAATGATGTACAATGTCGATCGATTTGAGGAGGAAAAAAATTATGTTATATATCATTACTGCACGTAATTTACGATTATTCTTACACAGTCGCACGCACAGAGTCTTACACATATGATCGCACGCTCAAACGCTTTGAAAAATCGCGCCCGCTGGGGAATCGAACCGTACCTGCCTACCTAAAACCTGTCCTAAAACCTAAATATAGCGCACGCCTTAGTCAAGTGAGCTACGGAACCGCTTAGATTTTTCTGAAAAAGTCTCGATCAAGCGGTTTCTCTGAGAAAAACGTGGCCAGCTAAGAAAATAAATGTCTACTTACAATTTTTTTAATTAATCTCTTACAGGTGAGATCTAATAAATTGTAACGAGCTAGGGAAAAATATTTTGCTTAAAAGTATCAACTCACACAGTATATATATTATTAGTAATTTATATGTATTATTATAAAATGATTGAAATTACAATTTTTAAAAACTACATATTTTGTATTTTTGTGAATCAAGACTTGAAAAAATGATTTCGAATGAAATCTTTGGAATTTTTAATTTTGCTTTATTATCATCTGCCTTCATTTGAAACGTAACATTAATTTACATAGCTGAAATGTGTATGAATAAAAAAATAGTTTAAACATTGTGATAATATATCAAATGCAAAATTGAAATCACTATTTTAAGATGAAACAAACATTGAATAGTGACTCAAATTTAAATTTTTTGCAAAAATAAAATTTTTCTCATGAGATATGGGGATGCTGAATTAGAATAAAAACTGTTTAATACAAAAAAAAAACGGTTTCGAGAAACGAATATTAAAAATCACGATATCACAGTAGAATTGCAGATTTTATTTTTGTTAAAAATCTCAAGAAAATGAGAAAAAAAATTTTTTTAATAAATGATGTTGATTTCCACAAACATCAATGTGAAAAGGTTGAAAAAACTATTACTGCTTTAAATATGGAAATTAATTTGAACTAAAATTGTATTACAAATCATTTTTTGATGACACATGCATGATTTCAGCCCTTTTCAACACCTATGAAGCGGGGCTAAAGCTCTACTTTTTACTCCCTAGGGACTCCAAAGTGACGTCAGAGATGAATAATGAAAATTATGCAACTATGAGCTCGCATTTTATGATTATCAGCCCACTCACGGTAAAAACTGAGAAAAAATTTTGGTTGCAGATAATGGAATTTTGCGGTTATTTATGGAAGGTTACCATATATACCTGTAAAATTACCATAAATTACCGGAATTTTTCATAAATTTCCGAAAATTTATGGAAGTTTTAAAAAATGAATGTTGGGTAAGTGACCATACTCACCTGTAAGATTACCATGAATGACCGACATTTTTCATAAATTTCCGGAAATTTATGGAAATTCTTAAAAATGAATTTTGGGTATTCCATGGTAAGTTACCATATTTACCTGTAAAATTACCATAAATTACCAAAATTTGCCACAAATTTCCGGAAGTTTATGGAACATTTTCATAAATTTCCGGAAATTTATGGAAATTTTTGAAAATTAATTTTGGGTAAGTTACCATATTCACCTGTAAAATTACCACAAATTACCGAAATTTTCCATAAATTTCCGGTGATTTATGGAAATTTAAAAAAATGAATTTTGGATAATCTATGATAAGTTACCATAAATCACCTTTAAAATTACCATAGATTAGGTTAACATTAATTTCATGCTTCATTATACAAAATCTAATATGGACTGAAATCATGACTGTATTTCGAGAAATGTCTGAAATCATCCATTTGTTATGAAAAATATCTTATGCGCCAAGGGGGAGAGGTACTTTTTCTCCCCCGAGGTGCATAATATACTATTTAATTATTGATTCAAAAAATGATATGTCGAAAACAATGCATTATTCTACTATAAAAAATTCTTCCAAATAATATAATATTCGAACCTGGGTTGCTAAATCAAGTACTATCTCAATCATTTTTATTGTTATAAGGAATTAAAAATATCATAAGCAAAAAATTCCATAGCAGAAGTAATGTAATAAAAAGTATTTTTCTATATATAATTTTTCATAATATTTTTATATTCTGAAAATTTGGTACAAAACAAAAAACTGTATCGAAGTATAGAGTTATTCACTATGTTTATTTATAACAATTATCTCAACTAATATTATGAAAAACGAGAAACCATTATAAAGTAGTTTCTGACAATTTATTTCCTTTCGTAAAATGTCAGTGGGTGGTCTGTCTTATAGATTGAGAAGCGAAAATCTGTTGTTTTACTGATAAGCAAGTTATAAGTCGTCCTTCTTTTTTAATTTCAAGCGGACCGCCTAAACATGTTTTTGGAAAGGGCCTACACGTTTCTAGTTATGCCACTGAAGTTACTCACAATTTCAAATAGTAGGGCTAACAATCTCGCGCAGTGCTTATTGCAATGCGAAAAAGGAGATCGAACTCACTTTCAAAAGTCAAACTCACACTGCTTTGCTTACTATATGAATTAGTTATTCATACAGTTTACATGTTCAACTGTACTATTCCAAATAGTTATTGAAGCTACTTGTTTTTAGTAATCTTTCTTTTCACAATTTGAAGTAGTAATGCTGACTTTAGGTTTTGTATGTTTTGAGATTACAATCTCATCCAGTATAAAAACCTATTTTAATTGTTTCTTGTACAATGTGAACAAGTAAGCTTGAAGTTAACAATACATGAAAGTGAATCTAACTATCTACTTTTTTCCGTGTATATAAATTTCTGAATATGCCTGGATGTATTTCTAAAAAATGCAATATGACTAACTTTTTTTACTCGCAAACAAAATAGAAAATATTACAATCGTGAATCTGTTTTTTTTTATTCACTCTTCTCCTAGAATGACCAGCCGATTATATGAGCTTCTGTCAAAGGGGTTAAATCCATAAAATAACTCATAAATATTTCATGTGTATAAAACTGTATGACTTTAATATATTGATTAAATACATGACAGAATGTACGTCAATCGGTGGATCTCTGTTCTGGCTTTGCGGTTACTCACCGGCACATCAAAATTGGATTGCACGTTGCGCAAATAGGAAATGCCACACACCTACGCCTCTACACTTTTCGTATACGTATTTATATAGCTTAATAGAAGCCGCAAACTGGAAATTCTGCACGCTCTTGCACACGCTACCGTGCGTAAATTCACCATTAATGGAACAATGAATTTGCAGTTTCCAGAGCAAGGACAGATAGGGCACACGTACACAAAACAATCTCTAAAGAAGCCTAATTTCAACAGTTAGACCACAAACAATAATGTTCAGTGTAGCGCCTATGTTCTAATTAACTTTCAATTTTCAAATCGTCTTCTCCAACTAACACAGTCAAGGAGTGGTTCGCGCCAAAATCTATGGTTGGTAACAGGGTGAGAGGGGCGGGAGTCACAGGAAGTAACGGTACGAACTCAGATAACATTTGGTTAAACTATTTTGCTAAAAATTTTTTTTTTTTTTTGATTAAAGATTTATCTCTTTCGTTGCAAATTCAACAATTACATGTGTAGAAAATTAATATCCTTGATCGAAAATCACTTTTTGATTTGAATTCTTTTTCTGGAAATTCATTCATTTTTTTCACGGTTCATCATTTGATCTGAAAACTCATCTATTCGTTTGAAAATGTAAGTGTCCTGTGGAAACTTCGTTTCTTCTTATTATCAAGAATTGGACTAATGGGCCTTAGTTTCCAAGATATCGAGGATTGAATATTTGCGCTCGAGCGCTCAACTTGCCACTGCAGCACTTCGAATCTTGAAACGAAAATAATCCATATTTTTGAAAAAACGGGGTCTAAAAGTAAAAACAACAAAAAATCGTTTTTGTCGATTCTTGGAAGTGCTGTTAAACATCATAGTCCAGCGGACAGTGACTATTTTTCAAGTAAATCATGCAACCAGTTTTGAAGATGGGAGTCATCTGCATACAACAATAAATTGGTAATTTTGAAAATGTTTACAAATTTTTAAAAAACCATTTTTTTATCGGACACATAGTTTTTTTCGTGAAAAATGTTATTAAAAATAAAAAAAATTCAATTTCACGGCCAAACTATGCAAGGTACGGAAAAACTTTTGAAAATAAAATTATTCACCTGAAAAAGATCTATACAAAATAAAAATCAATACTTTCGATATAGCAATGAGTCTAACCATAAACGTTCGTGAGAAACTGAGAATGACAACTGGATAAGGACAAAAAATAAAATTATTTCTACACTACAAGATAGAAAATTCACCCAAAAAAATAGAAGTATGTGGCCATTATTGACGAAGTTTCAGGGTAGTGAATATATATATATATTTTTTTTTTAATATCTGCATTTCAGAGACGAAAACCCAAATGGTCCTTATCCAGCTGCTTAGCAAGTTTTTATCTTCATAATTTCGAAATTAAATTTTTCGAGTGAAATGTGGAATGATTTTTTACATATTCCCAATATGTATTGATGAATAGTATCCCAAATGATTTTGAAATCATTAAAAATTGAATTTCGACCGCATCTAGTAAAAAAAGATGATAATTTTTGTATATTTAATATACAGACATCTTTAAAAAAATGTATGTGATTGCAATAATTTAAAAACCATGATATTAGCTTGATCTTCATAAGAAGAATCTTCGGCATCTTTTGAGACGTAATATCTGGATTTCCAGTGTTACTTCCGTTAGCTATTACGTCTAATGACATGTTCTTGTGTAGGCTAATATTTTGTACACATGTGAGTTTCGGCCCTGCGTATAGTGCATATGCATATAGGACGAATTTTGCGGAAAGCATCATATGCGAAGAAATTTTCGAGCATCGGTATTCCGAGAAAATGATAATGTCACTGCTGCGGTACTTACGGAAAGTTAGATCCTTTCAAATGACCAATGTAAAAATCATTTTTTGGACTTATAAACAGTTGTCCAATTTTATTTTTGCAAAATAAAAATACAAAAACTTGAATTTTTACATTTATTGAATATAATTTGTGAGCATATTATAACAAATAATTCTATTAAAAGGCATTAGATAGCAAATTAAAAAAAGTATTTTTAACAAGAATTACTTTCTGGATACATTTTTTTAAAAGTCATTGGTAATTAAATTTATAGTACTCATTTTCTTCTTTCCTAGAGCATTTCGTATCAGAAACGGAGGCATTTTTTAAATATTTCTGGCACAATGGGAAATATTTTTAGGGGGAGATGCAATCGAGACAAAGGATTTTATGTACCTAGGCACTATTAAAAACTTAAATTAACTTATGTTATACTTGCTAAATGAAAGTGATAAATACGAAGTCACTTGAGATCGAAAATATTTCTGTAGCTTCTTTTGAGACATTTTCTTGTTATAAAAAATTCTACATACTGTGCGGACACATTCCCATAATGTTTTAATTTTAATGTTAGTTTTTACAATTGAAAAAATATGCTTATCATTAAAAAATGGTCTGAAGAAAACTCGTACATCTTTTTAAGGTAAATTATTTTATTTTCAAACAGTTTTTCGTATCTTATACAGTACACTCCCGCTAGCTGCAAGCTTCGTAAGTTCCACTTTTTGCCTCTTCTCCTCCACACGTATTTTAACGCACACTCCATTGTGTCTCCCACTTAAGGCTCATGTAGTGGGTATTCCAACCTACAAAACTCACCTCAAAAAATTGGTTTCGAATGCTGGCGCACCGAAAGGATGTCAGCGGGCATTCCAAACCTGAATTCGAGTTGGAATTCACAGGCTCAAGTCAATCAGACTACATTGTGGCCGCTGGTCATTATGAAAACGATTTTAAATTTGTGTTTTTTCACACTACTAATCAGAGTCGATTTTCAAGACAAATTTTTTGTTATTTATTCCAAAGACATTCTGACTCTTACGGCTTCTTTTCAAACCTAAGTTCGAGTTGGAATTCACAGGCTCAAGTCGATCAGACTCAATAGTGGCCGCTGGTTATTATGAAAACGATTTTAAATTTGTGTTTTTTCACACTACTAATCAGAGTCGATTTTCAAGACAAATTTTTTGTTATTTATTCCAAAGACATTCTGACTCTTACGGCTTCTTTTCAAACCTAAATTCGAGTTGGAATTCACAGGCTCAAGTCGATCAGACTCAATAGTGGCCGCTGGTCATTATCCCTGGACGAAAATATGTACAAAAATACATTTTCATTAATAAATAAATAACAAAAAAAATTTTGGTCATTCTTCATTTAATCTCCACCATAACAATTAAGAAAAAAGAACGGATTCAAATTGCGATGGCGATTGCAGTGTCGTAACTTTACTATTATTTATAATTACGTTTAATTAACTTACTTAGTAAGTAATTAGTAATGTGAAAAAAGACCAATTTGAAATCGTTTTCATAATGACCAGCGGCCACTATTGAGTCTGATCGACTTGAGCCTGTGAATTCCAACTCGAATTTAGGTTTGAAAAGAAGCCATAAGAGTCAGAATGTCTTTGGAATAAATGATAAAAAATGTGTCTTGAAAATCGACTCTGTTTAGTAGTGTGAAAAAAGACGAATTTGGAATCGTTTTCATAATGACCAGCGGCCACAATGAAGTCTGATTGACTTGAGCCTGTGAATTCCAACTCGAATTCAGGTTTCAAAAGAGGCCATAAGAGTCAGGATGTCTTAGGAATAAATAATAAAAAACTTGTCTCGAAAACTTTCTAGAATTGATTTCTAATGCGAGAGTGGGTTTGTATGGGGTGTTCTGATAACAATCTATTGACTGAGGATCACATCAAAAAATCATAGAGACAACGACTTCGACTTTTTCTAAAAATGTTATTTTTTCGTCAAAGAATAATACAGCAATATATTTACCAAGTCTTCCCAGCTTACTAGAATTGATTTCTAATACGTGGGTGGGTTTGATGGAATGTTAGGGGTACATCATGTAGCCTAAGGTTTCTCTGAAAAAATCATTAACACAATAACATTGCATTTTGTGGAAAATGCTTACTTTTGTCAATTACAAATTTGGAAAATCTTTACCAAATCTTTTTTAGCTATATGTAGATTATTTCTCCTGTGTGGGTGGTGTAAAGGGAATGTTATAAGAACAACTCAGAATTAGAAGAAAATGTTGCAAGTTCTATTTATCTATTTTATCAGTCAGTATTTTGCGTTGAAAATATTTTTCGTTCTTTTTTTCTTATATTTTTGTAAGATAATATTTATTTGTTATGTTTTTCAAATAATATATTATAACTTATTAAGAATTATTACTCCTACATATGTTTCAATGCTTTTTCTATTTTGAATGTGGCGCCAGAAGTCCTTTTAAATCGATTTAGTGATCGATCGGGTCACCAGGCGGCGCTGATTGTACTGTTTCTGTTTAATTTTTTTCGATCTTTGAAAAACGTTTTTATTTTTTAATTTTTTAATATTTATCGCGAGTGTTGACGTTCCGGAGGGACTTTCCCCCTTAAATATGGATATGTGCTTCCTGTGGGGGAAAAAATTGCCCCCTGACATCCTTTCGGTGCGCCAGCATTCGAAACCAATTTTTTGAGGTGAGTTTTGTAGGTTGGAATACCCACTACATGAGCCTTAAGCGACTGCGAGTCTCTGCGCATGTCCGAAAGCGCAAGCTCCAACGCAGCGTGGTTATACGACGGAACAGAGTGGGTGTACTCAATAAGTGCCGAATTCTTGGAATTATACTTCCCTACAGCCCTGGCAGGCTGGCAGTTACTGGGAGTGTACTGTAGTTGTATTTGTCATCTAGTGCCTTTTAAATGATTTTTTTTATAATATTAAATATTTAAAAATAATATTCAATAAAAGTAGAAAACCAAGTTCATTTAATGTGGTTCAAAGAGAAAAAAAAATGTATTTATAACATAAATTCATAGATACATTTTTCAGATGAACAATTTGGATTCTTAACATATTACCGTATCTTGCATAGTTTGAACGGAAAATATAATCTTGTATTTTTAATAACATGAGGATGCCTATTGTCTTCAAAATGTTTGTGAGGGTTCAGATACCTAAAAAAAATATAAAATTGCTTGCGTCACGATTTGCATGATGTTCAACAACTTTTCCAAGAAGGGTTAAAAATTATTTTTTGTTTTTACTTTCTAATCCCGTTTTTTTTTTATAAATTTGACGTGATGGGTTATTTTCATTTCAAGATTCGCAATCTCCATGAAAAAGCCCTATAGCACAGGGTCCCTGCTCTGCAGTGGCGACGAGCGCTCGAGCGCAAATACTCAAACCTCGATATCTCGGAAACTAAGGCCCATTAGATCGAAAGAAAAATTACGCCCCTAATGGATTTTCATGTACTTTCTTGCTGTAAATCCTCAGTCGAATGGACTCCTTGTTAGAGAATTGTGATTTGCTCACATCTGCTTGAAGGCATCTGTCGACTCAATTGATAGTTCAAGAGAAAGAAAGTAAACTAACGTTTTATTCAAACTCGGTTGTACACTATATATTTTAACGTTTCAAACATAATTTTTTCTTAATAATGTAGTTCTTATTAAAATGAATGTGAATATCTATACCTGGATGTGAAAAAGTATTAGTAGGGTAATCGGAACAATGGTTGGTCACCCCCTCCACTCTCAATGAGTGGCCACTAGGGTGGCTCAAAAATGCATGGCAAAATTTTTTGTCATGCTGGAGAGCAACGACCTCCTCCATTTTGTTCCGAAACCGAAAAAAGTAAATCCCTGACTTTGCTTTTTCGTTTTTTTCATTTTAACTGCTGCCGGTTTTGACTTGAAGTTTCCCATGTAAAATGCATGGGGAAAAATCACTTTTTTCAGTTTTTGAATCGAGTCCAGCGAAGAATTTCATGTATCGGACATATGGATTTGTCACCCCTAACGAGTCCCTGAAAACTACCCTTAAAACCAAAAATATCAATTCTCTATAAAAACGACTTTTCGGCACTGTATTCTCGTTTGTTCTAAAATTATTCATATTTGTCTAGTGGAATATTTATAACCATTGCCTGATTAATTTTCAATTATTTAAACAAATGGAATTAGTTTAAATAATTTTTTTCAGAAAATTCGTTTCTTTCCTGAAAATTATTACTATTGTTCTTCTGGAATATGGGTTAACAATAATTTATTAATTTTCAATTATTTGAACAATTGGAACAGGTACAAAATTATACAGAGGTGCAAGCGTTTCTGCTAATGATAAGCCCACAGGGTATACTCGAAAGATTCGATGATGTCTCTCAGGAGAAATATTTTTCGAATACGTTCCGAAACTTATTCAAATATTATATGTTCCTGTTAAGAATTATTAATACTCAATTGTTGAAACAATGCAGAATAAATTGCAAATTTTGTGGAAAAATGATTATTTAAACAAATTAAAGGTTGTTGAAACACAATAATAATTTATTTTTTGTAGAATTGGAAAATATGTTTAAATTTGAAGATCATAAACTGCCAGTTCGACGAATTTGTAGACAAAAAACCCTCATTTCTTAAAAAAAACAAATGTTTGAGAAAAACTATTCAAACAAATGAAATTTGTTTAAAATTTTGCAAATTAATGAACAAATGTTGATAAACATTCCACTTGAGAAATAATGATATAATAATTCATTAGTAATATATTAATATACAATTTTTTATTTATACATATATAATAATTAATTAATATAATTAATATATTAATGATATTTAGGGGAAAAAACGAATTTTCGAAAAAAAAACAATTTCAACAAATTCCATTTGTTCAAATAATTGAAAATTAATTTAGAAATGTTAATTAATATTCCACTGGACCAATATAAATAATTTTAGGTGAAAAAATATGAGAATACAGTGCTTAAAGGATCGGTTTTATGAAGAATTGAAATTTTTTGTTCTAAGGGTAGTTTTCAGGGACTCGTAGGGGTGTGTTAGGGGTTTCAAACCCATATGTTTGATACATGAAATTCTTCGTTGGATGATTCTCTAGAACCGTCCATACTTTCCAGTCACATTTTTCAAACCCTAAAAAATTATTTCAAAAACTGAAAAAAGTGATTTTTCCCCATGCATTTTACATGGGAAACTTCAAGTCAAAACCGGCAGTAGTTAAAATCGAAAAAACGAAAAAGCAAAAATTAGGGATTTCCAAAATATTTAGGTGCGCCTTTTTTTCACTATTTTCGAGAGACTTGAATCATTTTTTAATAATTTTAAACTTTGCAAAGTATTTTAAACAAATGAAGTGCGTGATCAGGAAACCAAAATCAGCTTTGGATTCTTCTCAGAAATTTCTGAATGAGTTTTTTTTTGTTAAAACCATTTTTCAAACAATATCTATATTTTTCAAAATTTTGCAACTTTTATAAACAATTATATCAATTGCATAGTAACTTCGAGTGTTTAATTAAAATCAACATCTCAGAACACATCTCAGAGGTTTCTTCAAATAATTGCTTGAAAAAATAAACTGTCATTAACATTTTGTCAACTTTTCACAGGAATTGCCAAACTTATGGAAACATACCTTGCCGTAGCAGAATCGGTACACTGTTAAAAATGTTGAGATTCTACAACACTTCCACAATACACGCCTTAGGTGAAATTAAGTTGTAAAGTTACCTTACATCTCAAAAAAAAAAAAATTCCAATAAATTTATTGGAAGTTTTTAACAGGAATTTTTTACAGTGTAGCCACAAAGATGTCTTCTCCAAAGGTGCAAAGTCACAATGCAATTTTTCAAAGAATTTGTCTACTTCATACAAATTAAGCGTAGACTTGCGTGGCCATATTAGGGTGATCCAAAACAACTTTTTGTACAGAAACTTCAAATTATTTGAAAAATTATTATTTGTTCAGAAATTTTTATTTCTTTCTCGAATCATAATAATTAAGTCTTTTTTTCTAATTAATCACACAAGAAGTGAATGCTGATATTTCTTGTTGGAGACATTACGTAATTGCTTAAACAATTCATATTTGTTTTATTTCTTCCAATGCCAAATAATGAAAAGTTACCTAATGGATGTCAGCTTCGATATTTTTTGCTTTAGACGTTATTAAGTTGTTTTATTAAACCATTATCGATTATTCACATCTGACTCTTCGTGGGAGAGGTCAGAAAAATTCTAGTTTTTTAAATTCTTTTACACGATGTCAATCCTTATTGAGATATTGTTTTCGTTGAAAGTTATCTCCCAATTGTTCTAACAATCATTATCTGTTTGAACAATTAGTTTCGTTATATTATAAGTAGTTATGTTTTTGTGAGGTTCATGAGGTAGTTAATTTGCGTATTCAGAACATAATGAAGAAAATTGCTTAGGCAAATAAAAATTGAAAAATTAAGCTATAAATGCTTTAGACTAAGCAACATGGTGTAAAGGGAATAAAAAAAAAAGAATCCCAATACAAAGTTAGAAGCGAATGATTATTACTTTTTGAAATACTCAAAAATGTTTTCAATAACAAATATTACTTTTACAATTCATTAGATGCGTCATTTATCCTAAAAAATACTTATCATAATTCACGAATGTTTAATTCACGAATTATACATGACACTGCCATTTTGCATTTCTCGGAGCATTTTCCGAGCATTATACAAAGGGGTTGGAGCATTAAATATGAAATTTATAAAGTGAAAATTATTTTTTGAAGATTTCTCAAGCTTTCTCAATTTCTATAAAGTTACTAAAAAGTATTTGTTTTAACCATTTTTCCGAAATCTGAGCTTTTCCCATTTAAAATTCTCTGTTAATTCCAAAGCCCAGGGCCACGTTTTAATATTGACCGGAAAAAAATGGAACTCCTCTCTTCGGGAAACTAAAAAAATAGAAGGAGGGGGGGGGGGGGTGTCTTTTTCTCTAGAGTCTAGAGTGAAAAAAAATTCGCAATGCATTCTTGGACCATCCTAGTCCCCATATATCGATTTCAAACTTTTGTAATTTATTAGTTATCAACAAACTGTAAGCGTCCAATCGAAAAATCGAAAACATGTCCCAATTTTAAACAATTAGTTATTTTTGAAGTACTGCAATTTTTATGCACAAATATAATAATTGAATAATAACCTTGACTATTCAATTCAAATCAAAATTTGAACACTTTCAAGAGGTTTTATGTATTTTTTTGAAAAAGTGATTGTTTGAAAAATAAAAATGTTATTAAATTGTCACCAAAATGTACGCTTCTGTTAAATGAGGTAGATTAATTGTTAACAACATCGGTTTGTCCATTTGGAAGTTTGGAAAAGACAGTTAACAAAATGTGAATTACATTTTATTTGTTTCAGCAATTGCTTTTTCAAAAAAATCCAAAGATCTTCTCAGAGGTGTTAATAATCTCATTGTCTAAAAATAGTCTGAATAAAAAAAGCCGCATTCAGAAATTTGTGAGAAGAATCCAAAGGTGATTTCGGTTTCTTGATCGCACCCTTTGTTCCCTTATAACAAATTTTAGAATCTTAAAAACCTAGTAACTTCTCCTCAATTTTGGTATCATTTTTGAGTTTATATTTAAATTTGAAAATACCCTATTACTGTTAAATATTATTGATATAATGATTTTCCTTATTTAAAAAAAAGCATCGTGAGGCATGTGCTGAGAAAGTAATAAAAGTACTTTTTCATTAGGAAGTAATATTTATGCTTTACTATTATTATAATTTCATTTAGTTTAACTATATACTTAAAGAAACTCATATCATTTGAATAATTGTACAATTATGTGAACAAATTATTTTATTGTCGTCATTGATTGAAGAACTGATAAAGCCTAGAACCCATGATAGTGGCTTGAATTCATTCACCATCAAAATTCATGATTAGTTCTTATTCTCTGACGAATTCTGAATAATATACTGAAACACGGAATTATTTGTCACATATCATTGCGCTTAAATATTAGATTTACAAAAAGCTGACTTTTTCCAGTGTTGAATCAATGACTTTATGGTCCTTCATTCCTTGGGCTACTCTTAATTATTAACCGATTTGTCTCAACTTTGGAGATCATTTTTTTGAACATTCGAACAAAACTGGGGCCGGAGAACAGAGACATTCTGAAAAAAATTCCACCAATTATGAATAGGAACCACCCTAATACATATAAGTATTAAAAATAATTAGCAAAATTTATATGTGTGTAAAATGATAGCCCATGATGCAATGTCATCAATTTTTTCAGTAATAAAAATTTCCGGTGAGAGTCGCACGTGTCACAATTTACCGCTACGCGGCGAAAATTCTTAGCGAGTTAGAGGGACTCGATTCGGAACTTCCGCTCGTTGACTGCGAATCAAACGGAAATCGATGCCACGTTAAAACCTTCGACTTCTCTTTCCATCCTCTTCGGCACAGAGATCGTCCTATATGCCTGACTCATCCTCTGGGGGCGGAAATCCCGTTTTCGAAGAAATTTCATGACGAATCGAACGAATTACGTCGGCGACTTGACGACGCACGCACAGCAAAATACAACTCATTGAAAATTCGAGGATACGGAAATTGAGACGTAAAATTCTGCTCCCTTTATGGTGACAGGGGAAAAAAGTCAGAAAATGGTGGTTGCTGAAGGAACGGGTGGAACGTGATCTCACGATAACGAAGAATTTAGGGGCACTCAGAAAGTTGTAAAATATTTATTCGCCTTTCGAATGTCACGTAACTTGCCTGATACACGATATCCCTTTACTGATATATTTTGGTCTTGTGTTTCAAAGTAAAATTCAATACCAGTAGCAAGATCAATTTTCTGTTTTCATATTCATTCGATTATATTTTTTCGGCGATTACAGATGCGGAAGAAAATAACTTATTTTTCCCGTCTTCTTTACGAGTCAAATAAGCGAACAAATTTTCACATCGTGGGGAAGTTATCGAACTTTCAAGGGATGATTGCCAACAACTTGACCATTTTAAGACCCAATAGTTTTTCACTTTTCCTTTGAATAATAACTTTTGCCCAGAATTATCTCAGTAAAGTATTTATATCGGAGCGAAATTTAGTATATTTTCAAAATTTTAGACGACTTCGTTTAGAAATAAAAAATAAAAAAGTCGCTACGTTTTCGCGAGTTTTTGGCGCTAATTATAATTTTTCTGCGTTTTTGTTTTAATACAAATTGTTTATAACATATAAAATACTACTTCATACTGATTACTAGAGTTTTTCAACTTATTTTCAACTTTCCAATTACAGCGAGCCAATAAACATAATTCAAAGTTGATGCAGGAACAGAGAAGGTGTGTTGCTTCGAGACGAATCGGTTAAACTATAATATTAATGCATTTCACTGAAGTGTAAGGAAGCTATGGTAATGCATAAAATGTAAAAATACGGTTTTTTACAGTGAAACTTTTCCTTCAACATAATTCAAAGTTCCTTGGTTCGAGACGAATCGATTGACCTACAATATTAATACATTCTATTAAAGAGTATGGAAGTTGTAGTGATTTATATATTTTTTAAATCCATCTTTATAGTAACATATTTCTCATTTTCATAATTCCAAGTTGATGCGAGAATAGAGAAGTTGTGTTGATTCTAAACGAATCGATTGTCCTATAACATTGATACATTTTATTGAAGAGTGAGCAAGCTATGGTAATGCACAATATTCAAAAAGACAGTTTTTATAGTAAATTTTTTTTTCAACATAGTTCAAAGTTGATGCAAGAATAAAAAAGATTCCTTGGTTCGAGACGAATCGATTGATCCACAATATTAATACATTTTATTGAAGAGTAGGGAAGTTAAGATGATTTATATATTTTTAAAATCGATTTTTATAGCAAAGATTTTCTGATTTTCATAATTTAAAGCTGATGCGGGAATAGAAAAGTTGTGGTAATTCAAGACGAATCGATTGACGGAAGAACGGAATAGATTCCTTAATCTGTTTCAAACAGACAAACTTTTTTCATCGACATAATTCAAAGTTGACGTATGAATAGAAAAGACTTTTTCATCATAAATTTCCAAATAGAATGATTCTGACAATTTTTGTAAAGAAATCATAAAGCTGGGAAAGGGATATGGTGCGACAGAACTTTCCCCTTCCCTTCACCAGCTCGAAAAATTATCATTTCGAATACAAATTTTGATTTGTTTTTGTATTTGAAAAATTGTTTGTACCATTTTGTAATTTTGTATTTTCGTTTGTCTATTCTTGAAAAAAATAAATAATGCTTCCTCTACGAGGAAGCAAATACATTTACTAACGGGAAGCAAAGTGCTCGTGAAATGAGCACCATATGCTTATAAATAAAAGCAAAGTGGAAGCACTTGAGATTGAATTAATTGCTTCAACAGTTTATTATTGATTATAACTGTCTTCTCTCAGATAATTAGAAGATTGCGGTTTTTTACGAAATTTTTTATTTTGCTTTGACTTTTTAATTATGAACATATAATACATAAATAATAGAGAGAATCATTACTTAAAAAATCACTTCCTTTTTACATTCTCATCATAATGAGAAGGTATTGGTTTCATGTGAAAAATGACTTTCGCGGATTCCATCAAATGTCGCCGTTTTGA
>CAKNXH010000506.1:416579-446841 GCA_932178445.1 Andricus quercusramuli | reverse complement strand
TATATATATAATATATATATATAATACGTAATAGATCGTTATAAGCAATAATAATTTAATGAAACAAGTATGTCTGCTAAATTTCATATTATAATCTCACTCTAAGTAAAAAATTGACGAAAAGTTGAAAAATTGCACAAAAAAACGCAAATATCGAGAATTGATATAGAAGAAGATAATTATGAACAATGATGATTCGTTTAAACGATTATTTTCATTAAATTATTATTATAACCTCGCTCTAAGTGAAAAGTTGACGGGAAATCCAAATAACAGAAAAAACCTCAATTATAGAGCATAAATATATGATAAGATAGTTATAAACAATAATAATTAGTTTAGCCCGTGTGGAAAAATTTCAGGGCGCTGGCCAGACCGTCTTGTGTCTGTTCAGACGCTGGACAGACGGTCTAATAGCGTCGCTGGCCAGAAGTGTAACGCCTTAACCATGATATGGACTAGATTAGACGGTGCTAACCAGCCGCTGATCAGCTCGTCAGGCTCTGGCCGCCTTCACCGGAGTTAATTTGAAGAATAATAAAAAATAAATATTAATTGATTGCGAGCATTTTGACTTTGAATATTAATGGTCCTGATTATCGAACCTACATCTATATACCTAAATCTTTCGCCTAGCAGTCGGGAGTCTTAACCATTGCGCTAAACCTGCGAGCCGAAACTCGATGAAAAAGCCATCCTCATAAGCTACAGCTCAAAAAAGTTAAAACACCAAATTTTAAACTCTCTTTTCCTAATTGAATATTTATTATTGTGTGACGTTATGCAATTGTAAAATATACGAACTATTGACAGGAATATAAATAATATAATTTTTAAATAAATAATTTTTTTCTCGTAATATTTCGTTTTTTCGTGTTTTAGACTACTTTACCACTTTCTACAATGACAGGAAATCTGATTTTTTATGAACATTTAAAATTTTTAACGACGGAACTTAGAAATTTGATCGTGAACTTTGACCATTTTTTAATAACAAATTTTTTTGAACTTCTATGCAAGGTTTGGTTTTCAAGTGTTTCAGACCATTTTACAACGTTAAGATTGACATAAAATATAATTTTTTTGAACATTCACAATTGTCCATGAAGATGGAACTTGGAATTTTTTCTTAAAAAAAAAATACAGGAAAAAAGTTGTACTCGCGACAGATATGTGTCAATGACGTCAACAGGAAACGATCCTGCACACTTTGAAATACTTTAAAGTTTTCCTAATCATGTCCGTCTGCTGAGGATCACAACAGACCGCCACGATAGCACTCAGATATTTTCAATCGAGACCGTCTGAGAGGGCCAAGACCAACAACCTGTCAGACCGTCTTAAGTAGACGGTATAGATTCGAACTAGCCAGCCGATGTCTCTACTTAAGACTGCCACGAATTTTTTCCACACGGGTGGCAATGATGTTTGTTGAATTTTGTTCATTATTACCAGACTTTATGTGAAAAGTAGACAAAAAGTTGACAGAAAAAGCCGCAAGGATACCCTTTTTTGCCCTTCTTCTCTAACTTCAGGCCCCCCCTCCCCCGAAAAAAAGTCCTGGCTACGCCGCTGGGTTTTCCCTTTAAGAATTTTAAGTTCAAAAAGTGGGATTTTCATTGTTTATTTATGAAAATAAGCGACAACTGCCCTTTGAGAATATACTATCTCTTTTAGTGATTTGTAAATCGTCTAATAGCAGTTAAAAAATTGTTGTCTAGTATAGTTTCGATAAATGTTTTCACGTCATTTTCATTTATCATAAGCATTTTTTGAAGAAATGAATATTTCTCTTTCAACAATGAAGGTCAAAAATGAATTCATCTTTTTTGAAAGAAAGACGCTCGCGTAAGGAAAATTATCGGGGCCAGATAGATCGGTCTAATGTGGTGCTGATTAGAAGTGATATGTTTTTATATGGTCAAACGCTAGTCTGGTCAAGCTTATCTAGCGCTAGTCAGTCGCTCTTGTGGAAATCTATTTGAGAATGTATGGTTGACCTTAAAAATTATTCTAAAGACTGTCTAAATGACGAGGGAAAAGTCATTTGTTTTCAATGTTAATTTTTCGTTTGTTTATACTTTCTGGATATTTTTGGAAATGAGGAAAAAAAATATTTGGATGCAACACAAGACAGTTTTTTGTTCTTCACTGGCTAGTCATTCCATTCGCTTGTTGAATATTTAATTTTCAAAGTCATATCTTCAAACATTCCGATTTTTATCTTAAGATTTACTGGAGTTAATAGATATACTGGAGTACCACAAACTTATTTTCTTGAACAAAAAATTAAATTTTACTTTTGAATCTCAAGTTACTTAAAGGATGAAGCCCAAGTTTTTCTTCTAGCCTAAACAAAATTTCCAAGGTCCTTCTGTAAAAAAGTCAACTTTTTTCAACTTCGTTCTTGCAGGCCAAATATTTATTAATTAAAAAAATAGTTGAATTCAATGAAAATGAAATGAGAGTTTTTCGTGAAAATTTACATTCTAAACTTAAATTTCTCAAAATTGAATGACTTATCGATTCTGTCAGCAAAACTGTCATCCAAATAAAAAGATACATAACTGACATTGTCGTTTAAGTTGAATTTTAGATTGTCAGGTATAAGAGAATAACAGTAAAACGCAAAGTCACTTGGGTATTTTATCTTGGACGGCAGAATATTGACTGATTCATGATTCATCTGTTAACACGATTATTTTGTCAGTTGAAATGACTCATTTTTCAATCAAAATATGTTCGATTATTTAAATCAGTCAAATGTGCACTGATTCAAATTTAGAGTACGTCTCCAATTATGAAGAGGATTGAAAATAGGGCAACATTTCATAACCTCTGCTATATATATATATATATATATATATATATATATATATATATATATAACATAATAAGCGAAGTTTTTCGAAAACAAAAAGCAGAAATACAGTATTTTTATTAAATAATGTCTATATTTTAAAAAACATTACATACAAGACGTAATTAGAGAACATTTGAATTAGAAGAATATTTATAATACGAGAGAGGGTGGTGTAAAAATGTACAAGCATTGTATAATTTATATATATATTTACAATTGTATATTGGTTTCCAATATAGAACCATTCATTCCGAAACTTTCCCGAGCTTCTGTTTCCGATAATTATTCTATTCATACCGCGTTCCCGATCTGCAGCACGTAAAAAGTGCGGAAACCTTTTCTGACATTGCTTCCGAATTCTTTCCCTTGCGGTAATTTTGATTGCCAGATCCAGAAGGTCCAAAATGAAGTGCTTGATTATAATTGTAAGCATCATTCGGTATTGAATCTTGGAGATTAGTGTATGGAACATTTTTGCGGAAATTTTTGTTTAAAGTACGAGGAGCACTTATAGGAGTTGCACGATCTATTGGAGGTTGCTGATAAGTTTGGGAATTTTTAGGGTTTTGTTCAAAAGTAGGATTATTCACGGGAGTTTCAGGAATTCTCGGAGGTCGCTGATTATTGTTGGAATTTAGAGGAAATTTCTTTACCCTCGGCCACAGATTCACAGGCAATTTTGCAGTTGATTCGACGTTATATTCACGATTACGCCGAACAGGTTTAACCGGATAATTGAAAGGTTCAGTGATAATTGCTGTTCCAAAGGAAGGGTTTCCAGAGCGTACATTCCCTTGAAGTTCCATCATAATCATTGCTTTTGTTATTCTGGGTTTCGAATCTTTCTGGGACATTTCTGTAAAATAATAAACATATTGATTGATTTCAAAAGTTAAAATAGTATTTAAAAATACTAAAGTCGTTGTGAATGGAATAGCTTGTGTGAATCACTGGTGATCAATTATTTATGCTGGTACTCAACTCTCAATCAATTCAGATTTAGAAGAAATATTATAAATTAAATGTAAAATATATATAATGTAAATATGAATAATATAAATATAAAAAATTAAATATAATATTCAGAAATATCTACATGTTGACAAAGGATCGACATTTGTCTATTTTGAAAAGAATAATAATCATTAAACTTACCAATATATTTGAAGAAAAGAATGAAGATGATGACAAGAGCACCAAAATGGGACTTCATTTTCTTTTCTGTACAGATAAAATTGACTTTTTCAGTATTTCTTAGAGGGAACCAGAAATCTGCACGTGAATATATACTAGATGTTCAATGTACATATATTTATAGCACAGAGTAATAAAAAAAATTATGATATTTGCACTTTAAAGTTTCGTGTTGCTTGTTCTTGAAATATTTCACAGTCATCTTATGTTATATATATGGAGTGACAAGGTTTACATGTTTCACCGACACTTTTATTAACATTCAGATAACATTAGTTTTCCTAGCGGATCACGTGAAGGTAACGGTTAAGCAATTGCATTGACTTGAATTAAATTAAAAATTAAAAGCTGTGTACACAGATTTTAAAGATTAATTTATTTTGATACAAGAGTAAATACGAATTAACAAATATGAATATGTGAAATGATCAAAAGAGTGTTGAATTCTGTGTGAAATTGTGAATAAGTGTGAGAAAGGATGAAAATGTGCCCCAGGGGCTCTGGTGAGCCGAACAGGTACTCAGCGGTGACTTTACGGGCACGAGGTCCGCTGGGGGAATCTAGAATAATGATCTTTATATAATTGAAAATTGCCAGAAGCTTGCAGTAACATAGAAACAATATAAAATTTGAAGTCAAAGTAAATAATCGCTCACTTAGGTTTCCCTCATTGGAAAACTAAACTTGACTTTTTATTCTTAAAATGAAATATTTTAAAAATGGAATAAAATTGTGAAATGAAACTTTTTAAAGAATTGTGAATTTTGTATGTTAGTACATTTATTTTCAAATCAACATTTTATTTCAGTCTTGAATACGGGTCATTGTCACATAAGAATAATCTTCAAAAATATTCCGTTTTAAATCCAATGCAATTATTAAACAGTCCATGGCGCCATTTTTGGTTAATAATGTGAAGTTATCAAAATAATATCTTCAATAATAATTAATGGAGCATAGGTACCCAGCAGTTTGATATAAAAAATGTATTTTCTAGATTTTTGAAGATTTCTAGAAAGATAAACTTTTTAAGAATTTAACATTTTTTTAAGGGGATGGAAAATTTCTTTAAATTTCTGTGAAAATTTAAACTCATTTTGTATTTTCAAACATAAATTTCAAGAGAAAAAGGACAAAAATTTAAAAACATTCGAAATAATTCCCTAAGATTTCGTAAAAGTACATGGACGATTTAAAGAAAAATTTTTCAGTTAGCAAGATTATAAAGTTTTATGAAAAAATCGATGAAGTTTGATACATTTGAAAGTTTTAAAAAGATTCAGAATGATTTAAAACTTGAAAAACATTTCGAAGAAGTTAGAAAAAACCTTCATTTTCGAATATTTTAAAATACAAATTTTGTAGTTTCTTAAAGATTTTGAAAGGTTCCACGATAGTAAAAAATATCCTAAAATTCCTGGGAAAATTTAAACTGATTTTTTAGTTCGAAAAATGAATTTTAGGAGAAAATTCACAAATATTTTAATACATTTAAAAGTATTTCCTGACATTAAAAAAAATGTGGGCGATTTTAAACCAGAAATTTCATTTAGCAAGATTACAAATTTTTATAAAAAATCGAGTAAGTTTTAGAGATATTCAGAAGCTTTAATGGGATTCAAAATTAAATCAAAGCTTGAGCAGATTTTTGGAAAGTTAAGAAAATATACACATTTTAATATTTGTCAATAAAAATTCTAAAGCTTCCTCAGCATTTTGAAAGGTTTCACGATGATAAAAAATATTATTTGAAATTCAGGGGATAATTAAGAAGTTTTAAAAGCAACTTTCTCTATTCATCAGAATTTTAAGACAATTTCTGGAAAAATTCGAATAATTTTAAAAGATATTTAAAAGGCTTGAATGTTTTGGAATAGATTAAGAAACAATTTGAAAAGATTTTTCAAAAATTCAAAAACAAATGTACATTTTTAAAGATTCCGAAATAATTGTCGAAGGTTAATAAAAAGTTTGAAAGAAGTTTGGCTTCAAGAAATTTCTACAAATGTCGAAAGAAATCTGGAGGATTTAGGGGCATTTTTTTAATTTCAAGAATTTTTCAACACTTCAGAACAATTTTGAAATTTGAAATTTTTGTTCTTTATTAAGTGAAACACTTTTTTTGCTTAAAAATGGAATAATTAGGTTGAAAATTTGTCTTGCTGGTTTGAAAATTAATCTGATTTCGTTGAGAATTCCACTATTTTGTCGAAAATTCGTATTTTCTGGTTAAACATGCAACCGATTGAAAATCAATCCTAATTGGTCGAGGATTCAACAATTTTGTTGAGAACTAACTTCTCTATTAAAGATTCATCATTTTAGTTAAAAATTCATCTGTGTGGTTCACAATGTCACTATTTCACTGAAAATTCGTCTTTTTTGTAAGAAGTTAATCTATTTCGTTAAAAATTCATATTTTCGTATTTAAAATTTAACTGTTCTGTAGAAAATTCGCCTCTATTTGAAAAAACTCAATCTTTCTTGGTTTAAAATGCAACAAGTAAGATTTTTTTTTGGTTGTCGATTCAGCTATTTCGTTGAAAATTTATATTTTTTGGCATTAACTTAACTTATTTTTTATTTAAGGTCAAAATTTTAATTGGTTGAAATAGCATTTATAATATCTGAGTAATATATTCAATGATGTAATAATTATAATAATGAATGAAACGAAGGTCTTCAACACTTTGAAATACAACATTTAATTTTCTCCGTTTCAGAAATATAACACAGAATCCAAGTATTTGCTGATTGTTTAAGTTATCCTACTTTTTTAGACACAAATATTTTAAACACATGACAATTTTCAACAATTCAGAAAAATTTGTTAAATTAGTTTAAAAAATTTTAATTTCAGAATATGTCGACTGTTGATCCACAAAATTAAACACCTCTTTCACGTGACGCGTTTTTGCTACTTGACCTTCTCTAAAAAATAGGTGCGGCACGAAAATCTCAAAACCATTGTTGCTGCATTTCCTCCATGTCGATTGGGTAATTTGAAAAACTCGAACGAAAGAAAGTTGCCAAATTCACACACATAATTAAGAATTAGATTTCAGTTGAAGGACAGTGACAAAGAACGTGACATTTTGTGTGCATAATAAAACTAACAAAAATGTAAGATTTCCTAACGTAAAATTTTATTATTTAACTAACGCCAGACATATTCAGCTGAATTAAAAGATATTTTTGACGGAAGCAAAAATGACTTTTTTGTAAGATATCACTTTTCAATGTTTTCATCACATTATTACAATTAAAAAAATTATTATTGAAAACTAAAACTTACCTCCTAATAAGGTTAATTTTTGCTTCTTCAACACAAAATTGGACATCCTTTCTTACTTTTTGTTCCTGAGATATGTATAACAAATTTCACTTTAAAATCGACCCTTTAGATGTTTTTCATATTTTTGGAGATGAATGAAGAGATAGAAATTGCTCAAAAATTGCGGTTTTCAGGATTGAAATTCCGTTAAAACTAAATTAAAGTTGGTGTTCGTTATTCAAGAGCGCTGAAGGTTTCGAAAGCCTTGCTCAATTTAATTTTCTTTACAAAAAACTTCAATAATTCCCAACCTACTGATTAAACAGTTTAATTGAAGAGTTCTGCAAATTAAGTTACTTAACAAAAACTAAAATGTATGGACGCTCGTTATTTTGACATTTTTGAAGCTTAAAAATGCTAAAAAATTTTAATTAATGAAGCAACTCTTCAATCAGTAAGTTTACGATCAATGTCATTTTTTTTGGTAAGAAAATGTGATTAATAAAATATTTCAAAATCCAAATTTAGGGGTATCAAGTCATCAAATTTGCAGTAACTGATAAACTTCTAATTTTCTCTGACCATTGTAATTTTTTTAAATGAATAGAAACGACCTCAGACCTACGAGATTAATAATGTTGATGTAAAAAAATTTTGTTTCCAAATATAAATGTAAAATAAAACGCAAGAAGATGAATTTAGAACAAAAAATGGAAGAATAATATTTTCGGTTAAAAGAATTAATTTTACACACGGTCTATGGTTACGGAATTTTCCGTAACTCTGTAACCCCTGTTCCAGCTCGTTCAGAGCTAACGTTACGTAAAATTCCTTAATCATAGACAGTGCCTCAATTTTAATCAAATAAAAAGGAAATTTTATATAAAATGAATTCTCAACGAAAAGTCCAATAGTTTATACTTCCACCAAAAAATATTCTCATTTTCAGTCAAAACCCGTTTAATTAAACCAAAAAATACGAATTGTGAACAAATTATATGAATCTTCAACCAAAACAGACTAATTTTATGATCAAGGAAAGAAATTTGAAAGAAAAGAGTTGAGTTTTCAACCAAGAAAGATTTTTCGATCAATAAAGAAAAAAAGACCTCATAAAAAAATGTTAAGTTTAAAGACAAAAAGACAAATTTTTAACAAAAAAGTTTGATTTACAACCCAAAAGCAGGAATTTAATACCAAAATAAATAAATTTTCAACCCAAAAAAGACGAGTTTCCAACAAAATGAGTGAATTTTCAACTGGAAAAGACCATTTTTCTACAAAAAATGGCATAGTTACATTTTTATATAAAAAATTAATTTCCAACAAAGAAAACAAATTTTCAGCGGAATAATTAAATTTTCAAGCATCAAGATTGTAGCTATATATAAAAAAGTTACACGATTGTCAAAGAATGGAATAGTTTCATTTCCAGTTTGAAAAATGAATTTTCAACAAAACATTCATTTTTAACAAAATAGATGAATTTTCAACCAAATTTTAAATTCTTGAAGAAAATTACAGCATTTAAGTTAAATTTTCAACTAAAGGAATGAATTTTTCAACAAAATGGTGAATTAGTCACTAAGGAGATTTATATTCTACCACAAAATACAAAGTTTTCACAAAATACTGAAATTTTCGACCAAATAGTTGAATTTTCTACTAGACATTATTTAAATTTTTCTTTAAAAAATTAATTGATGGTAAAAAATTTAAAAAATGGCTCAATTTCAAACAAAAAAAAAAGGTTTTTCACTCGCTGTTCACAGGATGATTTGAACAAGAACTGATTTAAATACCCTGTAAATTCCAGATTTTTCTAACTTTCTGTCTAAGACGTATTCATCTAAGAAAATATGAAAAACCTGGAAAATGTCAAGTTTTCAAGTGAAAGTTGTCATCTTACAGTATGAAGATGAAACAAATACAGGAAAAAAATTATGTTTCATTTGTTGTGAAAATACCAATTTGCCTGTTATTTGACAATAGAGTTACTGGTGCTCGCCTCAATATAAATTAAAATACTGCTGTATGCGTCTGTCTTGAATAATTAAAAAGTTATGTTATAGATCTTGAATTGCAGTTGATACAAAAATATAATAATTTAATACACTTACATAAAAAATATTTCCCAAAAACGTGAAATGGTATCGTATAGAAAATTCGAATATTGAATTTACTCGAATTTTCTCGCTATAAAGAAGAAACTTCTGTAAATCATACACATTCTTCTCAAATTATATTGGATTTTCTGCAAAATTTATAAGAAAATATTGTAAAATGAATAGAGCCTCTTTTTCTTACAGAAGGGTCATTAATGCGCATAATGTTCTAGCAAGAGTTAAACAATAAAAATGTATATTTTGTTGGCTCAGAACTAGAGCGTTTCATATTGGGGTTTGACAAGTTTACGCAAAAGTTATTTGATAAATAAATTTTCCGTGCATACAAAAATTAACTGATACTGAAATGAAATTTAGAAAATCTATTTTTGAAAATTATAACAAGGATATAAACAAAAGATTGAAGTCTGAAGAAGATACGAACCTTCTAACTTAGAAGTACGATGGTACCTGTTGCGTTCTATAACAGTAGTGCCAAATAGTGTGAACTTGGATTTCTCTTGAATTGTTGTTTGGAAAAATATGTTCAAACTCTGACAGCGTGCCGGGATAAAATAGCCATGTCCATAAAAAGGGTCAAAATATTTGTCCGAGATTTGAAGTTATTCCTTTTGTTCTGAATTTGGTGGATTATATCATATTTTAACGCAATTTCGCAATTTTTTCATTTCCAAGTTTTAGAATATTCAAATCTGGAAATATTGCGCCAAGCGAAAGCTTTTATTCCTAACATTTTTAAACTGAAGATATATTCAATTTTTAAATTTAAGTAATTAAATTTATAGGTGCCATTACCTAATTTTCGAAAAAAGTGCGATGGTTCACCGTAAATCTGTGTCCTTGATTTTTTAACGTTATCAGTGAGTAAGCCACATATCTCACATGTTGTAAAAGTATGTTTATATTTAGAATCTAATTTCAGCACTAGAGAAGTGTTCAAGACGCAAACGATGCTTAATCGGATAATAAATTATTTCTTCTTTTCATACCTTGAAATCGTGAGTATGTTCTACAGTCGTAAAAAATGACCAGATTTATTTTTAAAATGTGGGCTGTTTTCTGTAATGTTTGCCATTTTTGGCAATGTGCATGTCATGATAAATTAATAAAAAATTATTTTATGAAAATACTTGAGATAAGAGTGTCAGAATTTTAAAGAATTAAAAATTCAGGAAGTCAAAAGTTGGAAGAATTTTGAAATTTCGAAAAAGAAACAAGGCAAATCCTATGTCAGAGTAAGATTTCTTTTTGAACTGCAAAGCGGTTCAAAGCTTCAGCACATAAAAAAATTGAAGGAACGTTTTTATGAATAACATAGTTGCATAAGGGATAGACTTTAACGTATGTACAATTTATTCAGGTTCTTTAATTTTTTAAAGCACATCTTTACACCTCATGGAAATTTCTGCATACTAACTGATATAGAGCATTTAAAAAAATTCAGAAATATTCTAAATTAGTGAGAAGTCTTCACGAATCTTTGACTTCTCGTAATAATTTTAAATGGACATACTCCTCAATGAAGAGTTGTCACGGAGCTGATTTTAGCTTTATATTTACTAACTGTCTTTGAATGTGATATAAATCATTTATTAGGATATTTTAATTTTTCTCAATTAGGCAAAAAGCAGAATGGACAAGTTTTCTTTATATGCAGTCATCTTCATTTGAAAGAAAAAATAATTTATACTACATGATGATTCCTAAAAGTAAAAAAATTAGTCTTTTTGCCCTAAATATAAACTTTTTTCTCATTAAACGAAACCATTTTTTCAAAATAATCATTTTTTACTTATTGCAAAATCAAAAGTTAACATTTTTTTACTGCCTCTTATTCATTTTCAGGTTATTTTCAATCTATTGATATTCTTTATTTATTTAATTCTGTGATACTTTTTTCTAAACGATATTCTTTTATACCACAATTGTGAAACGTACATTCTATGAAGGTTTGGGGTTATGGCATTTTGAGGTTATGGAGTTGAGGGGTTATGGGTTTAAGGGGTAATGGCGTTATTGCGATTGAGTGGTCAATGAATAAAGGATTTATTGGGGGTTTCAGGCCTATTTTTTATGCTTATGGAAAATCCTAACGTCATGGGGTTAAATGGACCCCCAAGTAGGATTAAGAGACCCCGAAAAGATATGATAGATACAGTCAGACTCCAGGGGTAATTTTCTCGATTGTTTGTGTGGAGCTGTGTAATCTACGATTTATTCATGCTGTTCCCACTGAAGTTCCTATATTCAAGATCCTAATTTAAGAATGCTTCAATTTCTAAACGCAGTTTGGAATTACGTATTTGATTTTTCATGTTTCAAGTTAAGGATGAAAAATAAACGATCCATTATTTCTTCGTAAAAATTAAGGATTCATTAGGGTTTAGCAAATACCATCTTCTTCAACGATTTATAATACTAACTTGTAATATCTATTAAAAAATATTTTTTTCCAGAGTTCTCCATACTGTTTCTATTTGACATAGGGATCATTATTGTCTTGAAAAAATGTTTGATAACTGGGAAATAGCCAAAAATTTGTTTTTGTTTTTACAGCACACCCTGAATCATTTCACATTTTCATTGAGAATTTGACTGCCATTATTGTATAATGATATTGAATGTAATGAAGCTTGAAAAAATAAAGCTCGTTTAATTCACCTGAGCGAGATTCAACTAGACTTCTTGCCATTATAGAGTGCTTCAAAAAAAAATTTATTTTCTAAGCTCTTTAGCTCCCTGAATAGAAAATTAGTCAATTCTCACTAATAACTTGTGAAATTTTTCAAATTCGATTAGCGAAAATTGAGCTACTAAAGATTGGTAGAAAATTACTAATTTGAATAGTCAAGATACTTCCTAATTCAATAGTGTACAACTAATGGCATGGTAACAGTAAAATTGGTGAAATTGGGACAGTAAGAAGGCCCTATTGAGGAATTGCTAATGTGATCTAGTTTCTCTTAATTTTCAACATATTGCATTCTAAATGCCTCAACAAAGTTAAGAAATATTAAAACTTTTGACAATCTTGAAATTATTATGCGTTACTTTTCAAAATAGTTCTGCTTTCGAGTTTCAAAATTTATTTCGGTTGTATATTTTCATATTTGCCGTGAAAAATGACAATTTTGGTAAAATTGGTAAAATTTATTTGCCTCGAATAAGTATCAGCTTGCATAAGTATTAAATTGGGTACCCAATTAAGGTTACGTGAATTGCATAGCTTTTTTCCTAATGCAAAGGATACTTTGACGTCTATTTTAATAAAAATTGGTGATATTTAAATAATTACTAGTGAAATTTTACAGATTCGATTAGCGGAAAGCGAAACACCAAAGATTAATAGAAAATTACTTATTCAATGAGTCGAGATATTTCCTAATTCAATGGTGGAAAGGAACTATTCGCTTAACTTGAGACAGCGAAATATCTCATAAAATACGCATCCTATAAAAAAATATCCTCAATTTTTTCGCAGATTCAGATTCTTTTTGATAAAATACATAAGTTTTATTCGAATAATTTTTTTCGATTTGCGGGGGAAAAACGCTCCCCCTGCCTCCTGGGGGTGGGATGGGGTGAATTTCTTCAAAGTCGTTTTTCCCCCTCGAAAATAAAAAGTTTATATTACGGATATTTTTTCATAGGATGCGTATTTTTTGAGATATTTCGATGCATCAAGTTGAAAAAAAACACCCAGTATAATAATTTAAAAAAGTTATAAAAATGAAAAACGTGAAGAATAGAAAAGTTTTATGTGATAATGCGATGATGTGACATACTTACATACTTCTGTTGAAATAAGAAGAAGGCCATATTGTGAAATTGTGAACGTCATGTCGCCTACCTTAATTCAACAATGTTGCCTTCTGACTATTTGAACGCAGTGATGGAAAATTCGACATTTTTACAATCTCAAAATTGTAATGGATCAATATAGGATCAATATGGATTAATATATTAATTGATAATGCACATTTAGGATCATCATGCGTAGCTTTTTTCTTCATGCAAAAGAGACTTGAAAGTCTCTCCTCATCGAAATTGGTGAAATTCAGATAATTTCTAGTGAAATTTTACAGATTCGATAAGCAAAAGTGAGCCCTCAAAGTTTAGTAGAAAATTAGGAACTCAATTAGCCGAGATATCTCATAATTCAATAGTGGAAAGCATCTAATTGCTTCGTTCAAAATATATATGAATTTTTCTGAGGACTGTAGTATATAATAACTAAAAAAGGTTATAAAAATGGAAGAAGTGAAAAATGAGAAAGTTTAATAAAATAGCGCGATGGTCTTACATTCTTCTATTCTTCTATTGAAATAATAAAAAGGTCAAATTGTGAAATTGTAAACGTGACGTAGCCTGCCTCAATCTAAAAATATAGCTTTCTCATTGTTTGAAAAAACGTAAGAAAAATAAGAATATTTTAGAGTCTTCAAATTACAATAGATCAGTGGACTCGAAATTAATTATACATAATTCAGGGTCTTCATGCGCTAATTTTTCAAAGATTTCTGTTTTTCATTTTCAAATTTTTGTTGGTTACTGACTCTATTAGCGAAATGTAAGCCACCAAAGATTAGTAGGAAATAATTAATTCGATTAATCGATATATTTCCTAATTCAATAGCGGAAACGCTTCTAATTGTTTGATGCAAATAAATAAAGTTACTCAGGACTCTATTGTGTATATAGTAATTAAGAAAAAAGGTCATAAGAATGGGAATAGTCGAATTTCCGAATTACCAAAGATTTTCCAACACAAAGAATCCATAAAAAAAATTTCCAAAGAAACAGTTGAATTTTCAACCAAAGAAGTGAATTTTACAAATAAAGTGAATTATTGAGAAATTAGTTCGACTTTTCTCCAAGTAGTTGGATTTTCAATCGAAAAATCATTAATTTTCAATTGAAATGGTGAATCTTCAAAAACAATTAAATGACTTTTCAAGAAGAGACTTCTTCATTCGACTAAGGTGTAGAATTTTCCACCATAAAGGTAAATTTTGAATCAAAAATATTAATTTTCTTCAAGAAAAAGGAAAAATTTGCACAATATGCGTGAATTTTCAACCGGAGAAATGAATTTTTAATAAAGATAATGAATATTTAACAACAAGAAAAGAACTTCCGAAAAAAGAGCCTGAAATTCAATCAAGTACTTGAATATTTCTCAAAAAAGGTGATTTTTTAACAAAGAAGTTTAATTTTCCAACAAAGAGACAAAATTTCAACTGAAAAGTTGAAATTTCAAATAAAAAATAAATAGCAATTGGAAGCAGTTCAACAGCAACACTGTAAATGATGAGCTTTCATTAAGATCTAGTGTTCAAAGTATGTACGATCCGAATTACATACAATCGAGTTCAATGGAATCATTTTTCACAGGGGATCAATAATTCATGATTTCACTTCTAAAATATGATCCATTCATGCTGAGAAAATCCGGGTCCGTTGATGCCTACCCCCGGCAAGTCGAATTTGCGTCATGTCACATTTTCATCAAGTCATATTTGCATTAAGTCACATTTGCGGCAAGTCACATTGCGGCATCTCTTATTCCGAAATATTTGAAGTCATACTGCGGTCATACTGCGGTCTCTCATTTGGAGAAAATGTTCAGTCCACAAAAAATTAGCAAAAAGTAGTAGGAGATTGAAAATATTTCTGTGACCAATCATAGCGGTGTCTCCCCCCCCCCCGCTATGGAACGTTGGAAAGGGATCAAATTTTTTTGAATGGCCACAATGTGACTTGCTGTGAATCTGACTAGCCGCAAATATGACTTGCCGAAAATGTGACTTGCCGCAAATTTGACTTGCCGCAATGTGACTCGGCGCAAATGTGACTTCCGCATTTTTGAAAGTGTCTTCTGTATTTCAACATTTTCCAAATGAGAGATGCCACAATGTCACTTGCCGCGAATGTGACTAGCCGTAAACGTCACTTGCCGAAATAGTATATTACACTACTAGGGCAGAAAGTGTGAGATTCCTGCATTGTGCGCCATGATGCCCGAGGCGAAGCCGAGGGCATCGCAGCGCGCAGTTCAGGGCTCTCACACTTTCTGATCGTGTGGTGTATACTGCTTTTCTTTATAGCCGGTCGAAAGTGTGGAGAAAAATAATAAATGTATTGCATCGAAAATAAAATAATGATGCCTGCCCCCGAAATTTGCGGCACGAGCGAAGCGAGTGCTGCTGGTCGGGGGGGGGGGGGCAGGCATCAAATAAAAATAAACCAATGTAGACAATTGAACATTTATTTTTAAACAATTTCTCAAGCTAACAAATATGAAAATTTTTAAATTTAATAAACATGTATTTTTTTAAATAACAAAACATGAAAATTTCTCAAGTTAACTGAGCATAAAAGTTTTCCAATTTAACTAACATGAACATTAATTTAAATTTAACAAACATAAATTAATTGAAATTAAATAAACATAAAATACATTCAAATTAAACAAAAGACAGTTAATAACAAACCATGGTTACTAACAAATGAATAATGTCAGTCGGGGTAATGAAACCAGTTTCAAGTCTCAATACAAATCAAAAAAATTTTTGCTCCCGCTATTACAGAGGGCGTGCGTGCAGCATTACCGATGCACAAATCATTAACTTTCTGCCCTGAAATAGGCGCAAAAGTTGCGTACTTTCGACCGAGGTATAAAGAAAATGTATTTTTCTGCATTTTTGCTTATTTCGTGTGGACTTAAAATTATTTCGACTGAGAGATGCCACATTGTGACTTGCAGCAATGCGACTTGTCGTAACGTGACTTGCTGGGGATTGGCATGAATCAACCCCGAAAACCCAAAAATTTTCATTTAAAATGAGCTGACGTGTTAATCAGAAGCTGTGTGAGTACATACATAATATTGTACAATTCCCTAATCTGAATTTCTTGAAGCGCTCAAACTCCAACGTACATGCCGTCGGTCATGAATTGGTCGTGATATCTTGGCTTTAGTTTGCATATCAAGTCGGTCGTGACTAACCTAAGACTAATGAAAATAAATTGCAAATTAGGTAATTATTATGACAACGAACCTGCTCATTATTCTTCATTTCAGCCAAATAACGAAAAGCGAAAACGTCTTGATAGGTGGATGAAAATTGAGCCCAACACTCAGCGATACTCAAAATGAGAAAGAAATAGTCTCAACGTGATGAATTCCCCTAGATTCTCAAAATGAGCCTGCGGAGCTCATTTCTGTTGTAACTCGAAACTTCACCGATTTCGGCTTGAGGATCGCCGTTTTTTTGTGCACATAATTCGATTGATTATACATAATTTCCAGTTTATACATAAGCTATTAATGAATTTTTCCACTTGGGATTTCACAGACATTCAGTGCCCCTGAAATTCGCATATTCAGGCCTATTTCTGTATCATAAATTTTTTAGCGAATTTCCTCATTATCCACGTTATAGGGTGTCATCCTGAAGCTTCTAGATCTGACAATCAAAACTAATCATTCTAGTTGAACAACACAACTATATTGTAGGGTTCCATCTAATTTTTTAAACATTCAATGATCGCACCGTAATATTGATTATAGCTACTATATATCTATCCACACTTTGAATTTACATTAGAATCAATTTCAATAATTGAAATAATCAAACATGTTTTGAATGAAAAAATCCGACATATCTACCTGAAAAAATAATCGCTTCATCAGGAAAATCAATCAATATTGCTGATTGAAACGATGATTCTCTTGCTAGGACTGATTTTCAGTCAAATGATCAGTCAGTTTTTACTGATTTGACAGTTGACGAACCAGCATTGTTTGATGCACTATTAAGAATCATTCACTTTCGAGTCATTCAAACTTAGAGTTTACATTTACTTAGAAAATATCTTCGTTTGATCATTATCATAGAATTGTTTGTGGAAAAAAGAGAAACTATTGGAATGAATAAATTTTTTGACATCTGGACATAATTCGACCTCAGATGTCCAAAAATGAGGTTTTTATAAAATTTTCGTGTGTGTATGTGTCAACATGACTCTTTTTATGATAACTTGGAAACAAGTTGGTTCAGGGCCATGAAATTTGGAGGCAATGTAGTACTAAATAATGTCCATTATTAATGAAGTTTAGAGCAGGATCATAATAGAATACACTTTTTTGGTTTCAGATGTTTCTAAAAAATTATTTTGGATGTGAATTTTTTTGAGGATTGATTATATTTAAGAAAAAAATCATACTTAGAGCTTCATGCGATACATCCTTGTTGAGAATGAACAAAATTCAAATAATCCGAGATTTTTAGGAATTTCTATCACAGTATTGTCAGTAATACCAGGACCTGTGAACTGAAACTTTTTGAACACGTTCTATAACTAATTGTGGTTATGATATTTGAAGATTTAACCTTTAAGTATGGACGTGATTTTATTTTTACACTAACATGGACCTGAAATCTCAGAGACCACTGTAAAAAAATACAAAAAACTTCAAATATTTCCAGGTTCTTCCACTCGGATCTCGCAAATTTTCAAATATTTCAAGGTTTCCCCTCCCGCAATGCATGTGATTTTGAATTATTTTAAGGTATTCGAGGGAATTTTCGACTGATTTTAATGGTTTGAAAGAAACTTCAAAAAACTGTTTTTCTAGAAATTTCGGACGTGTTAAGGCATAAAGGTGGTAGTTGGGTTGTGTAATCTAAACAATAAATGATAAAAACAATAGAATACCTTTGGAATGGGTTAAAACTTTGATTGACGAAATACATACACATGGTAAACGTAAACGTCGAGTTTCAGGCGATGAATGGAGACTGCGTTTGGAATGCTAGAGGAGTGAATGATCTGAAGGTAAGAGAACTACGGGAAGCTATGCACGTAAGGAAACTTGATATTTCATGTGTACCTGAAAGTTTCAGGTAAACATAAGAGAAAGAGGGTTAAAAAAGTAGAAACATAGAAAATGGGGTATTGATCAAGGTATCGGTTTAATTATGTATGAAAAAGCAAGAACGCATCTCAAAGACCATAGTTTTGTATCTCCCAGATTGTTGTGGGCTAGATCGAAGGTAGGAATCAGAAGATAATTTATTATAGCGTGCTACGCCCGATTTGATAGTGATTCGAGAGAAGTCAAAGACGCATTCTGGGACACCATAAATGACACAATAATTAGATGTGATTAAGATGAAAGAATAATTCTGCTAGGAGATATGAACGGATGGGTCGGTGTTCAACGTCAGGATACAGATACAGAAAGGGTGCTAGGTAAGTTTGGGGATCCAACAAGAAAAAATTATAATGGGGACAAATTAGTTAGCTTATGCTCAGAAAAGAGCCTATTTCTTACAAATTCTTGGTTTCGACATAAAATGATCCACACGAATACCTGGCGTGAAGGAAATAACCGCAGTATAATCGATTTCGTTATTGCGGATGAAAGACTAAGAGAACTAGTAAAAGATACAAGGGTTATGAGGGGTTCCGAATGCAATACTGATCATCACCTCTTAGTCTTCAAAATAAACTTAAGGCGAGGATGGAGAAGAAAGAGAGAAGGAAACGCGAATCAAGATTGGAAATTTACAGAAACAGGAAGTGCGAATAGATTTCTAGAATAAGATAAACGAACACAAAGATAAGGCAACTTGGGAGGCGTTCAGAAGGAATAAAGATATAGCTGATAGCGCTTGGACTATGTTATGGGATATCATTGTTAAAACTGTGACCAAAGTGTGTGGTACGGCGGTTGTAGGAAGAAAATCTGGTGATGCATAGTGAAAGGATAAAATTAAGATAAAAAATAGGCTTGAAAATGATTGTAGACAAAAAATTAAAGTTGAAAGACTAGTCAAGGAAAGTGAAAATAACATCAGAACGAAAGAAGAGAAGAAAATACAAAACAACTTTGAAGGAACCATGAAACTATTATTTAAAGAGATGAAGGAAAGTAAATGTACAGAGTTTGCCAGCATGAAAAACAGCAAAGGTGAAATGCTATTTGATACAGACGGGATGGTAGACGCTGTGGAAGACTCCTTTAAACAATTATTAGGAGGTGAAAATATTGGGCAACAGAACTGCTACATAAAACATAATGAATTAGAAAACCCAATTGAAAACTCTGTGTCACTGAGGTTAGAGATATACTCAAGAACTTAAAAAACGGTAAGGCTGCTAGTGCAGACGGTATCAGCGCTGAAATGCTGCAATACGGTGGCAAGCACATACCTCATAGGTTAGGCGAATTGATAAATTTATGTATCGAGATAGGAGAAGTCTCAGATGATTGGAGGAAAGCGATTATCCTACCAATTTACAAAAGAAAGAAGGATGAAAGCAGCTGCAATAATTACAGAGGTATCAGCCTATTAAGTACCGTAAGGAGAATATATACTCAAAAACACTAATTTATAGGGTAATGAAAATAACAGAAGAGAAGATATGGGAAGTCCAAAGTGGATTCATGCCAGGAAGATCATGTACAGATCAAATATTCAGCTTAAGACAGATCACAGAAAAAAGTTGAGAGTAGGAAAGAAAGTTTTCTGTGCATTTGTTGATCTAGAAAAAGCATTTGACAAGGTAAATGAAAGTAAACTTTGGGTTGTCTTCAAAGAGTATGAAGTCAACGGATGGCTCCTATAAGCAATAAAAATTGAGCGATTGAAAGAACTTACCTTAAGTGAAGTTCAATCGCAATTGTGCGAGCTGCCTCGTCCGAATAGATCAAACGTATAGTTACGTCCTAACTACTAGTTCCGCCACAGATATTTTAAATTCAAATGCAATTCTCGCGCCTACTTCAGGGTATCGTGCCTCTCATCTGTCCACCCGCCATTATAGTTTAAATTAGTTGATTTCAAATCGCGATAATGGGGTTTTTCGGGAGGGTGGGTTTGATCTATTCGGACGAGGCAGCTCGCACAATTGCGATTGAACTTCACTTAAGGTAAGTTCTTTCAATCGCTCAATTGTACTTCACTGCCTCGTCCTCAAGATCAAACGTGTAGATGTTTAAAGAATGAGCGATTTAAAGGTGCTCTGTTCACTTCAATTTTATACTTATATATTTAAAATCAGAGAAGTATCTGAATAATCTGACATGAATATTATACATAAATCTACTGCTGATCAAGTTATGAACTTGAACATATAAGGTTAAATCTCATCATTTATGATGGTTGTTGCCAGGTTACCATCTAGAGCTATCGGCCTATTATAGAACCTGGCCAATACTGTGGATTTTTTACTCCACCCGGCTGATTGACGAATGATGTCGATGTTAAGGCCCCTTTGGGCTGCTACCGATGTCGATGAATGTCTGGTGCTATGTGCTGAAAACACATCAGTGTCTACACCGCTTTCGGAGAGAGTCTGCTTAATCCAACGGCTTATTGTCTGTGATGTTGCTTCGTGGTGTGGCTTTTTGAAGGTTATGAAGAGTTTCGTACAACTTCCCCTTATCTGTGAAGTTCTTA
Organism: Andricus quercusramuli; assembly: GCA_932178445.1. Lineage (NCBI taxonomy): Eukaryota > Metazoa > Arthropoda > Insecta > Hymenoptera > Cynipidae > Andricus > Andricus quercusramuli. The sequence goes on along the minus strand of CAKNXH010000506.1, from coordinate 425,913 downwards.
CGATGTACGTCAGTAAAGCCGATGCCACACATAACCTCTTTTTGTTTTTAAAGAATGGAATATTTAACACTGGTTGGTTTTTGTTCAAACCTGAAGTTTTTATTCTTTCCGTTATAAAGATCTGGATTCGCTCTTCCGTTGTAGATATGTTCTGCATGTCAATTTTTGAAAGGGTCTGAACTCTTTGAGCCGTTATCAATGCCAGAAGGGTTGCGAGCTTTTTCGTAAGGCGTTCCAGTGTGATATCCTTATTTGAGTGAAAAGTTTCAAGATGTTTGAGTACCGGTTCTGGGTCCCACGTCGTTGCGTATTTTGGTTTTTGTGGTTTCAAAGTTGAAACTCCCTTAAAGAATCTTGATATTCTTGCGTCTTTTCCCAGTTAATTTCCTATTAATAAAGATATCGCTGCCCTGTAGATATTGAGTGTGCTATACGATCCAGTAGGAGCCATCATCTCCGAGAAAAACTGCAGTATCTCTGTGATCGATCCATTGAGGGGTTGAATTTCTCTTTTTTTGCAGAATTTCCACCAGAGTTCCAAGCCCTTGCTGTATCGTTTCATAGTACCATCAGTGATTGAAGCAAGCGTGACCTCTATTGCTTCCTGTGGTACCCCTCTTGAGATTTGAGCTTGCCGGACAATCTCGCGGCAACCAGGGAAAGCGTCTTCGACAGCGGGTGTTCTTTCCTGAAACGGCAACGTAGTAAAGTTTTATCAGGTTCAAATTTCATAGGATTCCCTATCATTAAGGAGGTGAACAGAGGGTACCACGGTTGTGATGGCCACAACGGGACAACAACAACGCCTTCTACTTGTTCCATTTGGATTTTTTGCAAAACTTGCAAAACTAAGCTTCTGAGCCAGGGTCTCTGTGCCAAGACCTTCTACAAACCTTCTACAACTTCTACCAACCTTCTACACTTTGCATTGACCCTTCATGCAAACAGGTCTATGTCAAAATTTCCAAACACTTCACGGATTCTATCAAAGGCCCAGTTCGCTAATTCCCACTCTGTTTCCTGAGGCAATATTCGCGACAACTCATCCGCCTCTCTATTTTCTCTAGATTTGAGATAAGAGGCAAAGACCCATATCTTTCTTTTTGCACACCATTGCCATAAATCTCTACTAATGCTGGTCATTTTGGGGTATTGAATGCCACCCATTCTGTTGACGTACGAAATCGCTGTCGTATTATCTATTCTAAGCAGGATTTCGCAGTCATGGCATTCTTTTGCAAAGCATCTTAGACCATAAAAAGCTGCTTTCAGCTCAAGGTGGTTTATATGAGAATTTTCTTCTTCGTCATCCTACCAGCCATGCGCCTTTCCCCCCTTACAAAATGCACCCCATCCCGAACGAGATGCGTCTGTGAATATTACTTTTTCATAATTGTGCTTTCGAATTGGATTGTCTGATGATTTTGCATTGTGAATCCACCATTGCAAATCATCATTCAGATCATCTGAAAGAGTCATCGTTGCTTTAAAATTTTGGCCTGATTCAAGCAAGGCGAGATACTTTGCTCGCTCTAGTTTCTTTGTGTACAACCACCCATAGCTTAACGCAGGACAAGCTGCTACAAGCGTCCCAAGAAACTGAGCTAATTCTCTGATCTTGCAGATGTTTTTAGCCAAAAATTTTTTCGCCGAAGAAGCAATAGCCTTTCTTTTCTTATCAGGAAGTTCAATGCAAAAATGTCATTATTTAATATTAAACCTAGGAATTTGCACTTTTTTGAAGGTGTTAAATTGCTTTTTTGGAAATTTATTACAAAACCAAGAGATTGGAGAAAATCTATCGCTATATTGACGTCTTCCCTGCATCCCCTCTCTGATTTAGAAATAATAAGCATGTCATCTAAGTAAATTACTAGCATTATTCCCTTTTTTCTGAGCTTTTCTACCACCGGTCTTAATAATTTGGTAAAAGTATAGGGTGCTGTGCATAACCCAAATGGCATACACGTAAATTCATAGGTAAGTCCATCAAAGGAGAACCTTAGGAATTTCCTGTGTTCTTTGGCAATGGGAATGAGAAGATATGCATCTGTCAAATCTATAGTAGCAAGGTAGCAACCAATGGTCATAAGTCTCAGTGCTGTTCTGATATCCTCCATTTTGAAGTGAAGTGGTGTAATGAGTTTATTAAGCTGTTTCAGATTCAAAATGAACCTGTCATCTCCATTAGCCTTCTGCCTCAGAAAATATGACGAATGAAATTCTCCTGAACAAGCATCACAGCGAGATAGAGCGCCCTTATTTTCCAGTTGCATTATTGCATTTCTGGTCTTAAGGTGCTCTTCTGTAGAGAAATTCTGGTCGCTTGGTTTAACTACTTGAACTGGCGTATGCCTAAAAGGAATTCTGTAACCCCTGACATAGCTCAAAATTGATTGATTTTGGGTTACGTTTATCCAAACATTCTGAAAATATTTTAGTCTGCCAGCAATTTTTCTTACCTCTATTTCCTCATTCTGTTCGATGACTGGTTCCGATGCGGTCCCTGGGCCCCCCTCCTGAAGCTCGAGGAGCTCTTCCTGGGCGGGCCTCTGAAGTTTAAATTGCTGGATCTCGATGACCCTGGGGCTGCGTTCCGTCCTGAAAACTTTTTGGCATCCGTTTTCGGTGTCTGCTTAAGTAGCTCTTTTCCCACTTTTTGAACCTCTTTTGCGGTTTTGTATCGCTCAGAGAATTTTTCTCCAAAGAGAGATGTGTCAACGTCTAATTCGTCAGCAATTGACTTGATTATTGGGTCTCTGCCAGAAGTCACGAGAGATCTTCTAGTGAGTGAAATGCCATGGTGCAGGTCTGTTAATATTTTACCATCATCGCCAAGAATGGTTTTAGCCTCATTTATCATCTCCTTAGAATTTTTAGACTTAGCTGGATCCAAGAAAATAGTAAGCGCTTTTCCTAATGCGCTCAGGCCTGCACTTTATTGATTTTGCGTCGCACACTGGAACTGATCTTTTTTGACGCCATTTCCGCCTATAACCACTTTTATTTCTGGGTTTAAGCTTGGTGCAGTCATCATGCTGCAGTTCGCTGCAGAAGGATATTTGTCAGCGAGTTCTTTCCGCTGTTCTTTTTGGAGACCCACCTGCATTATTTTTGACCACAGCTGTGCGACGGATTCATTGATTGGCTCACTAGAAGATTTCTTAGAAAAGGGATCACGGCCCAGTTGATTGAGGACGGTATCTTCTTTATCAACACTTATGACATCATCTGGTTTATACTGTGTATCCACTTGTCGTTGATGTGACGTACCTCTGGGGCTACGCTCTCCATCCTGTATATTTCGGCGTATCGCACTTCGTGGATGGCGCTCACCGTCACGGGTTTTTCGAATCTCATTACGTGAGTGACGATTACTGCCTTTTTTGTTACGGGTCGCACCTCGTGGGTGACGATCACCACCATGATCATCTTGAGAAGATGATACGGGGGTCGCACCTCTCGGGTCACGCTCACCGCTAATGCTTCGGTCGTGTCTTGGAGATCCGCCAGACGAGGATGATGTGTCACGCCTTCTCCGCTTCTTCCTTTTTTCTTTCACCTGTCTCTTTAACCTCTTAATTTCTTTGAGAATTTTATCAGAGTCATAGCTGCGGTCCTTCCTCTTTCGTTTTCGACTTTTCTTCGAAGATGAGCCCATTTTTTCTTGATGAAAACTTTTATTTTTTCGCGTTTCGATGTGGTTCGGAACTCACAGAAAAAACGTAATGGCGGGTGGACAGATGAGAGGCACGATACCCTGAAGTAGGCGAGAGAATTGCATTTGAATTTAAAATATCTGTGGCGGAACTAGTAGTTAGGACGTAACTACACGTTTGATCTTGAGGACGAGGCAGTGAAGTACAACTATAAATACAGGTAGTAAAGCAAGTGTAAGGGTTAATGGGAAACTGACTGACTGGTTCGATATTATGCAAGGTGTGAAACAAGGATGCGCTATGTCCTCATGGCTATTTATAATCTTTATGGATAAGTGTCTAAGAAAGACCCTATTCAACGGAGGAGGTGCAGATCTCAAAACAGTGACAGTACGTGGGTTAGTTTTCGCAGATGACAAGATTGTTATGGCAGAATCAATCGAAGACTTGCAAAGAATGTTGAGTAATAAAACAAAAATCATGGTGGTTGGAGGAAAAAGTGAGGAAACTTAATTCAACATTGTCCTAAATGATGAGAGATTAGAAGTTGATAAGTCCGTATATCCGGGTAGCCTATTCACTAGCGACATAAAAAGCCATTGGCATGAAATCTCTGCTAACAATATGCGGGAAAACATTGATGGACAAATTCCGAAACGAGAGAATCATCAAAGAATGCGATAAAATGGGGACACATGGTTAGAATCTGCGAATGAGACACCAATCCGAAGAGACATAAGAAGCCACAGAAATACGAGAGCTTGCATGAAAAAATGCAGGGAAGTGAAGGAAGTTAGAGAAGTATGACAGGACAAAAATGTGTAGAGACAAATAGTTTATAACCAGAGTGACAATAGAGTGAATGACGCCTGAAGCAATGACATTGGATACTAATGGGCCCGCGTGGGGAACCACACATAACAATTTTGTGAGACTCTCCACTTGGGGTGATCGCTAGAGAGATTGATCAGCAGCCTGGGTCGGAGCAGTGTCGCGGAACAAACGTATTATTTAAACAAATAACACGGCATTTCTAGATCAATCTGAAAAATCTATACACCCTAGCTCACATTACTCCTTTCCTCACCGAGCATGTCACGCCTACCCCGAAAGGGGTAGTATAATAATGATAATAATAATGAATAAGTAATGCAGTTTTCGTTATCTCACTTATACAGGTATATAAAGGCTATTGGAATGAGTGAGAATTTAATCAATTTTATTAGCTTTTATTATTAATAATCTTTAACGCTAGAGGGGTGAGAGGCCCACACATCAGAAGCACGGTGTGGTTCCCAGGTAATAATATTTGGTCTTGATTTTGTCTTGCATGTATTCAATATGTCTTCAAGACCATGACATCTGGTCCCGTCTTAGCAGCTAGACATTGGAGATAGACAGACTTCTCTTGCATTTATGGCTGTAGCTGTGCCAAGGCATAACCAGGTAGACTTGTCTTAAGACAAAAACTGTAAATCTTGATAAATATGCCGAATTGCTGTTCAAGAAAATAATATTACTAATTTGTGGCTTTCGCATTTTCCAGGGTCAAAATTACAAAAGTTTGCGTTTGTAAATTTCATTGTCCACTACACTCCGAATTCTATAAACTACGGACATGTCCGGCAGGGCCTGCCATTTCGAGGAATCAGATAGCTAGGCTAGGACGAATTAGTTGACATCTGCTGAGGATTAAAATCTTACAACCAAAGAAACTTATAATTTTGTAATAACTAATTTTGAAATAAGGAATTCCGAACCTGTATATATCAACAACCGCAGGCACATACAATTTTTCATGAAAATATGAAAACTGTCGTTTTCTACAAGTATATAGTGAACTGTTGGAGATAGGAAAAAATGGACAACATTTTCAGATTCGTCATCCAAAGAAGGTAATTATTGTAGATGAATAACTTATTAATACATAAAAAGTAAATTCCATGAAGATAAATAGTATAAACATTCTGTAAAGTTTAAAGCGGATTAGTGATGGTCCTTATGTTAGAGGCCTGGGTCTTAAGACATACATTTTTGGATACAAGTCAACAGTATTTATTTAAACGCAAAAAAAAAGTATCAAATTCATTATTCTCGATGGAATTGATCTATTGAACTACATAAAAACCTTCTACGGCCTAGGAAGAATAAGCAATGAATCACATAAAAGCGCGGGCCAAATTGACATTTCCATCTGCTCGGACTCTTTTTAATTTGCAATCCAAAACCTCCTTTTCCATCCCCTATCATCCCTTTCACAATAAAAAAAAATCCTAGTTTCTATTTTCTCAAACTTTCCAACCCCTTTCCAACCCTCTGAATCAATCATTGTTTTAAAGAACTCATTATCCGGGAGTCATCTGTGCCATAACAACGATTGGCTTAACTATAATTGAAGTGAACAGAGTAACAAAGTAACAATTTAAAAATGAATGGCTAAAAATTGAAGCTTTCGGAACTGAAATGAAAAACAAATAACGAATACACTAATTATTAGAAAATTGTTATGGAATTATTCTCTATTTTTTTGGAAACGATCCTTTAAAAATTTCGAAAATAAGAGAACAAGTGTTTATGGTCGTAGTTCCTTTGTTTCAAGCTTCTTTTTCAAATATTATTTTTATATTTCCTTTCCGCGAAAATGTTTGATTTTGTTTTGTTTTTCTTTCTCCATTTACTGGTAGTAATAGATAAAAATATGTAACTAAATAAATGTCCAAATTTAGGTACGCAGTGTGAAAACCACAAAAAACGATAAATAATAAAAAAGTGCAGGTGAAATCGCCTTTTCCTTTCCCTCAGATAACTTTTTAAATTCGAAAGCATCTTTTCCATGCCTCAGACTCCTCTCACAACCTAAAATTTCCTTTATCACCCACTCAGAATATTGAAAATCGAGATTATTTATCTCAAAAAGATACACAAATGTTTTCAGACCATTTTCCAATGAGGCTATAGTTTTTTTATTATTCAAGATTTTCAATTTCTTCTTTCTCATGTTTTTCGCGAAAATTTGAGAAAAGTTTTTTCTCTCACAAAAACGTTAGAACTTTTCTATAATTATTACCGTCTTTTCGTTTCTTGACATAATTCATTCAGTTGATACATATTATACTATACATATAATATACACTTTATTTGTATAGGGATTCATATTGACCACTCTTGTTCAGCAAATATGAGTTTACATAACTGTATAAAATAGTGACTATGTAAATAACTCCATTATCTTGATTGTCTCCTACCCTAGAAACATTCCTTGGAGTGCCATAGATATTAAAATAGATGCCTATGTTTGTGACATGAAATGCATAATTGGTTACCTTATCGGTAGGACTAATATCGTCAATCGAGATAATAAGGGATCAAATACGTTTGCATTTTTAAAGAACCAGAGGATCAGGGGTATTACTAAAACCGCAATAAAAAGTTTTCGAAAGAAGAAGGATAATTATTCATGTGTTTATTGTCTGGTATCGAAGAAGAATTCATGTGTAAGGGAAAATTTTTCTGTTTTTATAATCCATTACCCATTAATTTAGTTATTCTTCAATTATGATTTATTTTCCAATAATTTAATCACATTCATTGAACAACATACCACGTGTAGTAAATGGCACCTATAATTATTTTAAATATGAAAGAATTTAGAAAGTTATTCGTAAGAAATATTATGTAATTTAGGTACTTCATATAATAGAGAACATCATTTTATACAACTATCGGTATTTTTATACCAAAGGAGAAAGTTTTTGTCGCAAAGGAATACCTTCGATGTTGTGTGGCTATGTTCAGTAGTTTATTTCATGACTTTAAAAAATTCATTCTGGAGTGTCGGTGATTGATTTTTGACGTTCGAATATACAAAAAATTAAGTAGATACTGAAAGTTTAAGTGCTTTTCTTGGAACAAAGAAAAAAAAACAGTCGTTCACTATTAAATACGTATGTCTTTTACTACTTTTGGAGGTACGATAAGAATATTGCAAGTATATTACATCTACTTGGGTTTGAGAATCATATTTAATTATATAAATGAGCATAATGAACCAACCTCTCAAAGTACTCATAGGACTTTTAAATTAACGGCAGCACTCATTTTCACAATGTCAACATGTCCTTCTGTAGGTGGCGACAAAAAGTATTATTTAATGAATATTAATTCACTAATTTGCTACTGAATGAATATTGAAATACAACCTACATGGATAATAGGCTATTTATGCATGTGCAAGTAATATCTATTTAGAATCCCCATAATTTTAATAAGAGCATTTTTATTGCACAGTTTCGTTCACTAGAAGGGTGCACAATATTCTAGAAGAATGACAAATTTCCTTATTTTTTGCGAATACGCGACTTAAAAAATTTCATGTGTTTCATTCATAATTTATCTTTCAATTTTTTTTTAATATCGCAAATATTCCATTTAAATTAAGCGTAAAAAGTTTAGCTCAAAGTGTATGGGGCTGGGCGACTATTCCAGTTTTCCTTTGAATGGAATTTGAACAAGACGTGATTTAAACTAAATTTGATAGGGTTTCATTGAGACCAAGTACATAGAAGTCACATTCATGATTATGTCAAAGACGCTATTATGCGCCATCTACTAGCGTCTTACTCGCAGTCACATTACACTATGACTACCACGAATTTAACCATGACTTTGATCTTACGGAATATAATTTTACATTCCACATTCCACATCTCATTTTTATTGTTGTGAAATGAAATAGGACGTATATTTGACACCAAAAAAACAATCACATGTGGAAAAAATCAAGTAAAATATGAGATTATGGAAACTTCCGTGATAATAAATATTAATACTAGATCCAGCGTTATACTTGATCGATTAATCTTAAAAAAAACTTTCGCTATACTAAACAGTGACTTTAAGATATCGACAACTGAGGTTATCCTAATATTCATAAGGTTAGGTTGTAAATCAGCTCAGCTGATCCTCAGCCTTTTATGTCCACTTGTCTACTCGTATTTCTTTCTGTAAGCTCATGTTCATATTTCGTGGAACATAATAAAGATCTATCATTATTATTATAAAAGTGTCTACTCACCATAAGTATTATTTTAGAAGATATTGAAAAATCACGAGAAGAACAAAAACAGTGACTTGTTAACACTTGTTAATATAACCTGCATTATTTTTCCTGAGCAGCTAGTATATATTTTAGCGAGCAATAAGGGAGTATAAGGGAGTATATATTTTATTATTTCTTTATATGCAAATATTGGTTTTCTTTAGTTAACAGTGGATTAGGCCTACTGGGCCTACACTGAACAAAAAGAAAAAAAAACGCGCCTGAAACTCTACCCCGTGGGTGGTGTGGAAAAGAGTTACTTTATCCTTCTGATATTCATCACAATTCAGAAATCACCACCTGAAGGCATCCCAAAAGCTATAAAAAGCAGTGCCCCAGTACAGACGCGTCATTCTCTCTTGTGGCATCGCTCAGAGAACACCTCCAGCTACAGGAAGACAATCAGCTCCCCTTCTGGCGCTCCTTGTCAAATAGCAAGCTCGGCACTTCAAGCGATTTCCTCTAAACGGACGGTGAGTACAATTTCGAAATTTTTGACTTTTTAATTCTTCTGTAAAAGTCAAAATATTATTTCGTACATTTGACAGATTGTTTAATTGTGCTCTTTTTCGCTTTT
>CAKNXH010000506.1:384724-416569 GCA_932178445.1 Andricus quercusramuli | reverse complement strand
TTGCCAAGTAGCAAGCTCGGCACTTGAAGCGACATCCTCTAAACGGATGGTGAGTACCCTTTCGAAATTTTTGACTCAAAAATTTTTCTGTAAAAGCCAAATTTCATTTCGTACATTTGACAGATTGTTCAATTGTGCTCTTTTTCGCTTTTGTTTCAGATACAGCCGTAGAGCACAAGAAGTATAAAAGGCTGCGCCACAGTCCAGACGTGTCATTCACTCTCGTGTCACCGCTGAGACAACACCTCCAGCTACAGGGAGACAATCAGCTCTCCTTTTGGCGATCCTTGCCAAATAGCAAGCTCGGCACTTGAAGCGACATCCTCTAAACGGACGGTGAGTACACTTTCGAAATTTTTTACTTTTAATTTCTTCTGTAAAAGCCAAATTTCATTGCGTACATTTGACAGATTGTTTAATTATGCTCTTTTTCGCTTTTGTTTCAGATACAGCCGTAGAGCACAAGGCCTATATAACGTATGCGACAGGCCAGACGTATCATTCACAGTTCTGAAACCGATCAGAGAACACCTCAACGTACAGCAAGACAATCAGCTCTCCTTTTCGCGATCCTTGCCAAACAGGGCGCTCGATGGTTGAAGCGACTCCACCGGAGGAATTGTAATCTTTTTTTAAACGCAGACACTCCAAACGGACGGTGAGTACCCTTTCTAAATTTTCGACTTTTAAATTTTTCGTGATAAAAGTGAAAATATGATTTCCTACATTTTGCAAAATGTTTAATTGTGCTCTTTCGCTTCTGTTTCAGATACAGCCTTTCACCACAAGGCCTATATAAGGTGCGCCCCAGGCCAGCTACAGCAAGACAATCGGCTCTCCTTTTTGCGATCCCTGCCAAACAGGCCGCTCGATAGTTCAAGTGACTCCCCTGGATGAATTGTTATCTTTTTTCAAACATGGATATTTTAAACGGATGGTGAGTACACTTTGAAAATTTTTGACTTTTACATTTTTCTGTGAAAGTCAAAATATAATTTCGTACATTTGACAGATTGTTTAATTGTGCTCTTTTTCGCTTCTTTTTCAGATGCAGCCGTAGAGCACAGGAAGTATAAAAGGCAATCAGCTCTCCCTTAGGCGATCCTTGACAAACAGGCCGCTCGACATTCCTGGTGACTCCCCCGGAGGGACAGTAATCGTTCGTTGAAGCGCAGACACCTACTACGGGATGTTCCCGCGTTGTCGTCGCAGTAGGGCTTCATCTCTCCTCTAATGACCTCGGTGGCTATGCTGGCAGTAGCGCAGCTACTGGTAGGGCCTCCCAAGCCAGACAGGCAGAGAGCGAAGAGGAGGGAGACTAAGAGGAACATCAGGGGGAAGGAATCGAGACAAGAAGATGAGACAAGGCAGCACTCCTGAAATGGAAACCATCGAGCCACAGAGGAGGACATAACGTTTACGGCCACGTGCAATTACTGCAAGGGCGGCCCGGGATTTTCTGTCTCAATAGTTCTCGATGTTTGTGTGTGTACACTGTCATTGTATTTATGATCCAGTATCTAAAATATATATTTTGGATTTTAAAAAAACTTACTTCATTCTATGCTCTGTCTGGCAACATTACACTCTGATGCCCCCAAATTTACCAACTTGAAATCTGCTTTTCTCGAAAAGCGGTTTTTAAATTTACTTGAGGAGGATTTAGAGTTTCCTTAAATTATAACATTATTACGACAGATTGAAGCATTGGCAGAGATAACGTTGTATCAACCAAAATATGTTTTACTGGAATTTTTATTCATATTGTGAGCATTTTTTATGTACTTTTTTATATGGCACAGTTCGTTATTTGTCGTTTATAATACGACACAAACCAGGAAATTCTTGGCTATGAATCTCTTATTATTCTATGAGAACACTTTTGAATAGAAGTTTTTTTGCTCATTCAACCTTATTCCTGCTGAGCCATCAATTATAAGTATTTAATTTCATAAATGTAAATTACCTACGTAATTACGATGTTAAACATTCGAAAAGGAAGTTTTTGTTCTCAAATATAAATTCTTAATCGTTAAATTGTTATATTGAGCCTCCAGGCGAAACATTTTATGTGGGGTTATACTATCCGGCGGCCGATTTCCTGAATTCCTCAATATATAGTATGAAAGAAACATTTATTTTTAATTAGAACATAACCTTCAAATTTTTAAATATAAAATGATTTTCTATATTTTAATATACCCGGCTATCTCTCGGCTTTCTTTTTCTGGTGCTCGAAATTCCAGGCTAATTCCTGGTTTCCTGGGTCCGGATCATGCCAACCTCTGAAAAGTCATATTTGTGGCAAATCACATTGTGGAAAGTCACATTACGGCAATTCATATGTATGGCAAGTCACATTTGAGATGAGTCACATTGCCGATAAGTCACATTGCGGCATCTCTCATTCGGACAGAATAAAGTCTGCGGAATATTGGCAGAAGTGCGGCAAACCTCATATTCTCACGTCATATTTGCGGCAAGTCATATTGCGGAAAGTTATATTGCGGCAACTCTCATTTCGAAAATTTTGAAGTCTACAAAAAATTAGTAAAAACGCAGTACGTCACATTTATGGCGAGTTATATTTGCGGCAAGTCACAATGAGACAACTTTCATTTACAAAAATTTGAAGTCCACAAAAAATTATTTACAATGCAGCCAGTCTTATTTGCGGACATTCACATGGCAAAGTGGTAGAGGTGTGAAGTGTCTTTCCGCATTTCTTCCAATTGTATGTAAACTTCATATTTTTTTTAATGACATTTGCTGGAATGTGTCTTGCCACAATGTGACTTGCCGCAAATTGAAACAAATGAGTTTCAAAGTTGTAGGAGTTTTCATTTGTACGACAGATGATAGCAAAGTTTGCGGTTGCCTATTTTCTTGAAGATTGGTTCCTTTCCCCCATCTAAATTTTCATATGTATTAAATTGATAAAATCACTTAACAAGTGAAATATCTATGAATACAACAAATTATTCAAAAAATGCTGAAGGTAGCTCCTGGATCTTCATCTAGTCAATTTATCATAACATTTGTAGACGAATCGGTTGAATATTGTAATCTGTAGGTCGACTCAACTGCTAAAAATTTCAATAACGTTTCTACTTAGACTCGCTTCACTGCAGCGAATCTTAAAGAACTAAATCAGTCAAATTTACACTGATTTTAATTTTGAGTGTAAGCCAGTTATAATGAAAAGAGGATTGGAAGAAGTGCTACATGCATTCTTCATTATCTTTCCTCAATTTTAATGAACAAGGTTGAATTTTACAATAGCATGAATATCATAATTTGAATTATTGATATCTGTATATGAAAGAATATTTCGTTAGAGGCATAATTCGAAAATATAAATGTTATTTATGAGTTTCATGGACAAGTGTATAAGAGTGGCTCTCTTCGACGAAAAAGGTGTGGATCTCGAGATAGTGAGGGTACGTGGGTTAGCGTTGGCAGATGATAAGGTTGTTATGGCAGAGTCGATCAAAGACATCCAAAGAATGACGAATAAACTGAATACGAGCATGAAGAACATGGCCCTCAAACTTAATGTAAATGAAACAAAAATTATGGTGTTTGAAGGAAAAGGTGTGAAAACGATATGCAACATTGTCTTAGATGATGAGAGAATAGAAAAAGTTGATAAGTACATATATCTTGGTAGTCTACTCGCAAGTGACGGAAAGATATATGGAGAGTTGGATAGGCGTATGAACGAGGATAAGAAGGTTACCGGTAAAACAGGGCAGATGATCAGAAGTTAAAATATATGAAGCAAAGCTAGAAGGTCGATTAATAATTATATACTTTTACCGACTGTGATATACGGTAGCGAGATGTGAACCTATCAGGAAAAGGATAAGAGTAAAATTAACGCAATCAACATGAAATGCCTGGTGTACAGGAGACACTAGTTCATATGCATGAAAGAAATTCTTTAAGATGCTTTGGGCATGTTGAGAGAATCGAAGATGAACGACTAATGGAACAAATTTATCAAGGTAAACTGAAGGGCAATGTGCCCAGAGACAGACCGCGGAAAAAATGGTTAGATTATAGAAATGAGACCCCAATTTGAAGAGATATAAGAAGCCATAGAAACACAAAAGCTTGCATAAAAAAATGCATGGACATAAAGAAGCTAGAGAGGTATGCCAGGACAGAAAAGTGTGGCGACAAATTGTTTATAAAAAGAGTGTCAGTAGAGTGAATGATATCTGAAACAAAAGCTCTTGAATATTAATGGGCCCGAGTGGGGAGTTTCACATGATGACTTTGTGACACTCTTACCCCGAAAGGGAAATTGCTTGATGTTATAATAATAAAGATTTGAATTAGCAGGCTTTTTATACTAGAAACGTGTGTAGCGTGAAAGCTCTATTACACGAATGTCGACTTTGGGCGGATTCTTGCTACCACACTTTACAAATCCTAGTTTATGTAAAATTCTTGGCATTTTTGACACCTTTCAGGCCTTTTCAACACGTTTCATATACGAAAAGTGTAAACTATAAATATGTATGTTTACTGTTTGCACTGAAATCACTAGCGGTCATATTAATTAAAAGATCAACCGCGTTACTCAAACTGATTACTTCCGGCGGTGGCCCAATCAGCAATGCCTCAACTTTCCTCAAAAAAATGAAAAAGTTAGTCTTTTTCACATTAACAAAATTATTCGAAATAAATTTTACTGAACTTTCATAATGTGATTACATTTGTTTTCAGTGCTTTTTTTTAATTTCACTAGAAAGAAATATATTTCAAGATACACAGCAAATCAGCAACCTTATTGTATATTGATTTATAATACAGCTATATTATTAAGTGGAAGAATTAGCATTGTCAAATCGAGAAGTTCCAGGATAACCTCCATGATGTGGAAGATGATCTTGTTGGTTACCCAGTTGTTGATATACACGGAGAGCTTCAGCCGACAACTGTCAAATAAGTAAAAATTTACCAAATATGTTTCGATTTATTAGAGCAGCGTGATGTTTTCTGATATAAATGTAGAGTATAGATTGGTTTATAATTCATATAATAGACTATCATATCAAAAAATATTATGGTACTATCATCTCATATTAAAAAAAAAGTGTGATGGAATTCTGCAATTATGGGCCCTGGAATCGAATATTGGTTTTCAATATAGTAGTCTTATTTACCTAGAATTATTAGTTTTCATAGCCAGATTCAGAAGCTTCAGACGCTCCATAACGCGGATGATGAGGAAATTGGCTATAAATTTATAATACAGAAATAGGCGAGAATATAGGAATTCCAGGGCCACCGAAGGTCCACAATTACTTTTTGGATGGTTTCGTTAAAAATTAATACTATTTAAAAGATTCCCACTGAATATTTAAGGTAGCTGATTATTTTTCAAATTGCATGGTTTTGTTGAACACTAGGCTCAATTTGTTGATTGGAAGGTCGAAGGGAATGGTAAAAAAAACAGATTTATGAAATGCAATTTGCAAAATATATCGAAAATTTTTAATAAAAGCGATAAATGAAAGCCTGAAGTGAATTTAATTTACATATTTCGTATGCTGTATATTCACGAAAATGAATCTTGAAACGAAATTTCATGTTTTACTCGATTAATAACCAAAATAATAATAACCAAAATAAGCCAACAATATTGTTATTGACATGATCCAGTAACTTTGTCCTGTATGAAACCATCTTTCCAGTCGACTGATTCGCGTTTTAGAATCGATTGCCCACTGTAGCTCGAACCTGCCAGCCTGGATAACATTTCAGCCACTCAAAATAATACCAACAACTTTTATTGGCTCATGACTTTATTTTTACTAAAATCTAAGAACTGATCATATAGCTGGATATATCAGCTTCATTTTTGTCATAAGTGCTCTTTAATAAATGTCATACAGAGAAACTTGAAAGGGACGGCTAGGTTCACCGAAATTCGGTGAGCGTAGACCGAAAATTTTTGGTGTACCTTGACACTACGTTTTTGAATTCCTGTCAATGATGAAGTAGAAAATGCGCCGAACTGCACAAAGATGAAGTTAAACTGTTCATGTCTTCTCAGAGGAGAACAAAGGAGAGTATTTTTTCACCAAAAATTTTAGAATTTCTCAAAGCGTAATTTTTAAAAGATTTATATAAAAATGTTGAAAAATATATTAAGACGGACTGTCAGTGTCTAGACTTAAGGATATTATGTGCGCTAAGCTCTATCCGCACAGCCGAGCTAAGATTACGCGAAAATTTTCATTTTCAGTAATTTTGCATTGCCTTTAAATTCGCACGATTGAGTTGTGGTGAATTAATCGCACTCCCTCCCTATGCAAATAAGAAATTCAAAAAAGGGGTTTTTGACAAAAACACTTTTTAGGTTTGGCAGAAACATTGTATAAACTAAGAATCAATGGAAACGAATACATATTTACTAGAACCTAAATAATTGATTTAATGGGATACTTCATTATTATAAACAAATTTGATAATTAATTACTCTGTTATATTATATTTTCGTTTAAAGAAATGTTGATTGAATATCCATACTAGCTGAAATTCGTTATATTTGAGAGTTGTCAAATAATCAGAAGTTGTCATAAATCATCAATTACTATTCTTATAAGAAATAAAGTTAATCTGACAAATCAATAAAGCTCGATCACGTTGAGAAAATATGAGCAAAACATAAAACCATCTATGAATATCAATCACCGTCACATTTTCAAGATAGATTTTTACTTAAAATTTGTTCCAAACATTGAAAGTTGCTTTTTGTCATGTTTTAATAGGGTTCTAGCATATTTTTATTATATTTAATTCAAGCAATTGCTATATCAAAGATAAAATTTGTTTTATTCAAATAAAATTTCTTTGAGTTAAACAATAATGTGTTTGAATCAAATAAATTTTGTCTCAATCGATCAAATATTTGTTCAAATCGATCAAACATTTGCTTGAACCTATATCAAAGAAAAAATGACTTGATTGAAAAAAAAACAGTTTCATGCGTGTGTATTTATCTGTGAGATATTTAGGAACTAGGGTTCAAGTCCGTCATGTGACAAAAAAGACATTTTTGTGAATCATATTGAGCATAAATTATATGAGCTGATTTTCTCCTATTTCGAGAAATTTTATTATTCGTTTTATTATCTTTTAAACTATATTCTTGAATTTAAAAAGGAGGCACTTTTTTATTTGATTTCTCAAAAATCATATTTATTTTTTTATTGAGACTCCGCGGCTTGAATTACAGGTTTCGATTCAATTAACAATATTCATGATATTTGAAAAAATGTAGTTGAAATGTTCGCATTAGGCGTACGAAAACAAGCGCGAGAGCGTGTGATTATCAGTGATCAATTTTGTATTAACCCAACAAACGTCCTATTAAATCGCCGGATTTTTAGTTAGTAAGGCTATTTCGCTAAGGAGAACTGATGTAGAGTGCAGTTTTTTTGTTAACTTTTTTCGTCATTCTTAGACAACAGAGTCACATCGTAGTTGGACCGTTTGAGACTAAGATCGTAAGAGCCGAATGTTTTTTCGAAAATCCTCGGAGCCTGCATTTGAAATATTTTCCCAATCTCTTGGATAATTTTTTTTAGTGCTATAGTGATCAGTCAACGGCGATACCACGCTTAAAACACCAGTTCCCGTTACATCACTGAAGTTAAGCAGTGTTGGGCGCGGTTAGTACTTGGATGGGTGACCGTTCGGGGAATACTGCGTGTTGTTGACCCGTCGTGGGTGTGGTGGACCCACACTGGTAGTATTATTTATCCACCTAGAAACACTACCCGAATCGGGTAGTGAGGCAATGAACTTTCGAGTTCGAAATGCTAATCAATTTTTTTATTTTTTTTTTTATAGTGATCAGTAAATGTTCTCTCTCTGTACTATCACTCTGAGGTTGTCGCACTGTCCGCGGTGCAAACTAGTACTATAGACCAGTCAGTAAAGCATGAAAGAGAGTGTTTTCGTGCCACAATTCTAAAGTTTAAGCAAGAGTGATATTTGTGTATTGTTGATGGCAGGGATAAAGGCCATTATGTTTTCAAAAACAAATTCGCAAACGCAAGAAACTGCGCACTGTTCAAATTTCGCGCAACCATGTTTTTTGAAGATTGTGATCAAGATATGAATCTGCGAGGAAAAAAGTTCAATTATAAATTGAAGATTTCAAAAAGATGTACAATTTGATTATTCGAACTTCAAGATGGTTTGATTTGTTTGCTCAGGAAAAAATCAGAACCGTAAAAACCGTTCAAAATCTGTGAGAATATATATTTTTGTGAGGTGAAAGCTTTTGAAAAATTTTAGCTCAACGTAGTAAATACTTAGGCAGGAAATATGTTTGTTGTTCACAGATGGTCTGTTTCTTCAGGTGCTGTAATTTAAAAAAAAATGTTCAAAGCAATGAAAGTGCAGAATTTTAATCCACAACAAAACTGCTGTACCCAAAGCAATACTCAGATTTTTTTTCCTGATTCAAGTTGTTCAACACTGAGTCAAAGCAGAAAAGGCTTTTTTCAATATAAACAAATAATATAACTTCCCCGATTTCAGTCTTAAAAAATTGCGGAGAGAAAATTTGTTTCTTAACAATTACTGCTGGTGCAATTTTGAAGGTAGCGAGCTCACATTTTAGGAAAATCTAGATGAACACTTTAACTAATTTAAGAAAAATGGTCTGAATTTTCATTTGTGAATTGAGTGCTTGCCATGACGGTGAATTTGCGAAGAACATGCAACTCAATGCTAGACGGCGGAGTAGGAGGTGGACGGGGGGGGGGGGGGGGCAGCTTGTACGTGCCGGGCATTCGCGCTCAAAGTGAATTACCGTCTTCAAAATGCGTCAGCTGCAAAAATCTCTTGAGCGAAGCAACAAATTGAGATGATTTTTCTTTGAATTTGGGCTAACTTTTTGCGCTGATTACCAATCCTGCGTCAAAAGTGAACAAACGATACACATAATGCTTCAAATGTAAGGGTATTTTTATTATTTTCACTAATTGCACGATTCCTGACTTAATTTTCCCATTGTATGTGAAGTGCGTTTTATTTTTATAAAGTTTGTTCAATCATGCTTCATGAAATAAGTATGAAATGCAAATTTTATTGTTCGTTAAATGCAGGTTGAACATTTTGTGGAAATTTACTCACCTAATGCCTCACTGCTTTAGACTTTCTCGATTAATGTTGGAAGAGATGGGTATTGAATTGAAAATGTATTGTCCATTAAATACTGAGTGTGTGATGATTTGTTGAAACAGATTTTAGTAATTTTTGCGATTTGTCCATTTTTCTGTTTTCTAACTGGAACTCGTTATAAAGTTGAACTTTCCGAATCCACTTCAATAGAAGAGAAAGCGAAGATGGATTTGAAGAGACATTTGTACCTTTCAGCTGCTTTTGTTGCAAAAACACGTAAGAACTACAAGCGAAAACGAATTTGATATTGCAAAAAACATGCGTGCATTAGAAATGTAGACACATTTCTTCCGATACAAGTTTCTTTACGTTCGTCGTATTGAATAAATTTGCAAAGCGACGAAAGTGAAGACGAATTTCAACTTGCGAGAAACTGCCGCTAGAGTAGATATATACAAATTTGTTCTTATCTTCGTATCACCATACCCATCGTATTAAATAAATACTGTACTCAAAAAGAAATACTTTAAATAATTTGTTTATACGTTCCGTGCTTTACTTCTCAATTTGCCATGAAACGTTACAACCTGCATTTGTCTGACAATACATTTTTCATTCCGTACACATTTTTTTAAACTCAAAGGAACAGAATTCAAATCGATAAAATACCATATAAATTTAATGGCAAACCTAATTCCGAAATTGTGTTCTTCGTGAAAATAATAAAAATAACCTTAAATTTGAAGCATTATATGTACTGTTTGCGCACTTTTCATGCAGCATTCTTAATCAGCGCAAAAAGTTAGCCCAAATTGAGAAAAAAATCATCTCAATATCTTGCTGCGCTCACAAGATTTTTGCAGCTGACGCATTTTGAAGACGGTAATTCACTTTGAGCGCGAATGCCTTTCACGTAGAAGCTGCCCCCCCCCCACTCCGCCGTCTAGCCAAATCACTGCGATGGTAAGCGCTAAATTTATAAATGAAAATTCAGACCACTTTTCTGAAATTAGTTAAAGCGTTCATCTACATTTTCTTGAAATGTGAGCTCTCTAACTTCAAAATTACACCGGCAGTAATTGTTAAGAACAAAAAAATTATCTCTTCTCTTAACCATCGTGAAGCTATTTTCCTTTTTGTTTCTCCATTCAGAACTCATAACTGATCATGGTCTATAACCGCAATTTTGTAAGATTAAAATCAAGGGGGTTATTCTATTTGTTTACAAAGAAAAACCGCCTTTTTCTGCTTTCAGTCAGTTTTGACCAACTTGAACCAGAAAAAATCTGAGTATTGCTTTGAGTACAGCAGTTGTTGGGGATTAAAATTCTGCACTTCCATATGCTTTAATACATTTTTTTTCAAAAGTATAGCGCCCGAGGAGAAAAAACAATCTGTAAATAATAAACAGATTCCCTGCCAAAGTATTAACTACTTCAAGTTTAACTTTTTCACACGCTTTTAAGTCACAAAAATACATATTTTCAGAGAGTGCATTATTGCCAAAATTGTTAAGTAACCAATTTTTACAGTTTTGCTTTTTTTCTGAGCGAACAAATTAACCGATTCCGGAATTCGAATAATCAAATTGCACATCTTTTTCATATCTTTCATTTATAAGAGAACTTTTTTTTGTCGCAGACTCATATCTTGGTCGCAATTTTCAAAAAACATGGTTTCGCGAAATTTGAACAGCGCGCAGTTCCTTGCATTTGCGAAATCATTGAGTCGTCTTGAACATTAAAGAAAACAAACAATTATACATATTTCGTGCATAAAATTATAAGCATTTCAGCGAATGTCAAAATACAAGTTGACAATACCATATATATTGAATACTTTATTATTATAACCAGTTTGAAACAAAAGATTGTATTATTGAAAAAGTTATTACGGAGATAAAAAAATCATTATTGGGGGATCGGCCCGCAAAGCACCTTGCATATTTACGATTAGTAGGTCGAGAACAATATATTCTTCATAACAAGCAATTATATTTAATTGGATTTCGAGTCGAACTATACTTTTATCACAAAAATGATGATCATTAAAAGTAGGATTTTTCCTCTTTTTCAGCATTCATATACGTACCTAAGCACACTTTTTATTGCAAAAGTTTAAAAAAAGAATTTAAGACTTGGCGATGGTCAAACCGTACTTCATGTTCGCAATTAGTAGCGGCGCGCAATTACACTTTTTCAGCTGGGCTTTAGAGTAAGTACTCTGTTAAGAAGGAATCAGATTCTTTCACCAGTGCCTTTCCTTTCCTCCTTCTCTGAGCTATTCAGCAAGGGTTCACTTCTTACTTAGAAACGGTCATAAATATTCACCCGGAAGGTGCACGAAACTCGGCTCCTATAATAATTGCACAAGCAGCCGATCCATGGAGAGGATATTTACACCCTCAAATTAATGCGATATTTGATCCTCAAATTTACGTATAACAAACCAGGAATTAATTCTACAATTCTGAATAAAATTACAATTAAATCGATTAAACTTTGCTCAGTAAGAAAAAATTGTATTGTATAACGTTACGACTTGTACCGACCATTCAGCTAAGTGATATGCTTTTCATCATAGTGATCCAGATTTAGTTAAAAATTATGGCGTCGGACTCAAGCCGATATTGAAATTTTTTGACACTATTTTGGAAAATGACACTATTGCTACTATTTCTTTGAATTTCCCGTCAAAACAACTATTTTTTCACTGTGTCTCTAAACATATTTTCAAACTTTTTTGCTACATTGTCCAACATTACATATGCCCCATCTCAAAAATAAAAGTTTCAAAAGATTTCAATAATTTGAAGACATCAGATGATTTTAAGATATTTCGACACTAGAAGTACTGGAATTTTCTGCCATCTTTGGTTACCATGAGGGGTCAATTGACCCCTACCTGTGTTTGGTGTCAAATAATGATTTTAAACAGTTTCTACCGTCAAAAGTTAATGATAGAAGTATGCTATATTGATATTACATCGTTTATATAAGTGGAGAAGAGTAGCTCCTGAAAAATTACAACAAAAAAATGAAAATGATTGTCTACCCAGCATAGTCCTACGGACGTCGCGTATACTGCAACAGCAAAATAAATCGTTTGGTGCCGCTGTACTCGCCGATCCGAGTATATGCCGTGCACTTCAACTTACTGCAAATGTGGTTAGCCCTCTACTATAAACGTAGAACATTATACACCGGTACACAGTGGGCTGGGAAACCACCGAAAGTGGCCAAAAATCAAATTTTGTTTGGATTTACGTTAAACTTGGTATAAGGGGGTTTTTGAGGTCGCTGATTTCGAATTTAATGTCAAAATTAATAAATTCAAAATTGCGGATCCAATATGGCGCCTGAAATGTCTAAAATTTTACTTATTCATATGAAACTTGGTGTAAGGAGGTTTCTGAGGTTGCTGATTTCGAATTTGACATCAAAATTCATAAATTCAAAATAGCGGGTCCAATATGGTGCCTGAAATTTCTAAAATTGTACATGTTCATATGAAACTGGGTATGAGGGGGTTTCTGAGGTCGTTGATTTCGAATTTGACGTCAAAATTCATAAATTGAAAATGGCGGATCCTATATGGCGCCTGAAATTTCTTAATGCTTACTTATTCATATGAAACTTGGTGTAAGAAGGTTTCTGAAGTCGCTGATTTCGAATTTGATGTCGAAATTCTTAAATTCAAAATGGAGAATCCAATATGGCGCCTAAAATTTCGAATTTTTTTTTCATTTGTATTTGTATTTGTATTCGTATTGTTACATATTTGTATCAAACTTTGAAATGAGTTTTTTTACCTCTAATTGAATATGTCCGTCCACTTCAAACTTTTCTTCGTCGGTTAATTCGAGTTCGTCTAAGTAAAAATTTAGAAATGTCGGGCGCCATATTGGATCCGCCATTTTAAATTTATGAATTTCGACGTCAGATTCGAAATCAGAGACTTCAAAACCCCCCTCATACTCAGTTTCATATGAATATGTAAAATTTTAGACATTTCAGGCGCCATATTGGATCCGGCATTTTGAATTTGGGCATTTTCATGTCAAATTCGAAATCAGCGACCTCACAAACCTCCTTACACCAAGTTTCATATAAATAAGTGAAAATTTAGAAATTTCAGGCGCCATATTGGATCCGCCATTTTAAATTTATTAATTTTGACGTCAAATTCGAAATAAGCAGCCTCAAAAACCCCCTTATACTAAGCTTCATATAAATCCAAACAAAATTTGACTTTTGGCCACTTTCGGTGGTCTCCAGCCCACTGTGCACGCTCAACTTCATTCACAAATATCTTCGTCAAATGTCAATGGTGGCAGACGGTGGCAAATAACCTGATAGTAAACATTATAATGAACCTAAAAGTACCATAGAACTTTAGATACCAGGTGTAACCTTGGGGAACTTTTGATTAAAAAATTGTCTATTGCTGTAAATTCCTTAAATGCATGGGTACAAAGTGAGACGATTCAAAACCGAGCTAAAATTTGGATTTCTTTTCTATAACGTAATTATTTATGACCACTCTAATAAATAGCAATGATTGTAAAATTTTAGTTCGTAACATCATAAACGAGTTTTTCAAAGATTTTCTCCAAAAAACAGGAACAAAAAAAAGAAACATTTCTTCAATTCATAACGCTCTAGAATTAAGAGGACTAGTTAAAATATCATAAAATTTGGTGAAAAGTTTCTTCAACTCATCTATATTATGAAAAATAATTCTTCCATTAATAACTGTGAAGTTGACTTTTGGCCACTTTTGGTGGTCTGTCAGCCCACTGTGCGGTAGTAGAACTGATAGTCCGAAAATGTTTTGTAATACAATACCAGCCAAAACGCGATAGGGGTCAATTGACCCCTGCCGTTAACAGACTATAAAAACTCGATTTTTTAAAAAGTGTGCATCCAATATTTCCGAAAAAATTTTCAAAGACTTCTATTTATAAATAATTGAAAGTCACGAAACTCAATCTCTCTGCAAGCAACCGCTGTGGAGATTTACCACTTTAAAAATCGAAAAGGGTTAATTGACCCCGCCCGGTACTTCTAGTGTTAAAGGATTTTAACCGTTCCCAATGTGTCACAGTTTTTCGTGTATTCCAAAAGATTCTTAGGGATTTCAAAGAATTTTATAGATTTCAAGAAGTTTCGTATGATTTTAGAGAATTTTTAAGTTCTTAAAGTTATTGAAAAAATTTACGAATGTATAATATTTCCAAGGACTTTGGGTATTTCAAAAATGGCAATGTATTTCAAATGATTTGTAAGATTTGAAGAAATTTTGCAAGTTTCCAAGAATCTTAGAAGATTCCAAGGGAGTTTAGGGAGTTTTGAGTGTTTGAATTCACAGTGTTTGAAATACTTCAAAGAATTTTAAAAAATATACTGTATTGTAGATAATTCCAAGGAATGTTATGAGACTCAAAAGAATTTCGCAGAATTATAGAATTTCAAATGATTCCGCAAGATTTTAGAATATTCAAAATATTTCGAAGATTTCAAGGTATTTTTAAAGTATCAAAAAACTTTCAAGATATTTCAACATATATTGCAATAGTTGAAGGATGCACAGGAAATTCGAAGAAGTCAAAGGGGTTGAATATATTTAAATGTAATTTGGTTAACTGTATTTGAAAATATTTTAAAGGATTTCAGAGATTGCAAAGGGATCTTGTATTCGTAATATTTCTCGGAATTTCTAAGATTTTAATCGATTTTTACATAGTTTAATGGATTTCTACAAATCTTGAACAATTATGAGGGATTTTCCTGTGATTTCGAAGATTTCACGTTATTTCAAGATTTTAAAAAGATTTCACAGGATTTCATAGAATTTATGGGATTTCTACAGCTTTTGAAGAATTTGAAGGGATTTCGGTTTTTTTTTCAGAAAACTTAATCTTTTTGAAGGGTTTCAAGAGATTATGTATATGTATGGAATTCCAAGGATTTCAAGAAATTTCCACACGTGCAAACATTGCAAGGGGTTTCACAAGATTTGATGAGAGGTGCAGACAAATGTTTAACTCTTCCGGTCTGTATTGATTTGGATGTAAATGTAATATGAATAATGAAATAATAGGAAAAAGTTCAAACAAATCATCTTATAATGTGCATAATACTATACGGAGTGATTTCAACAGCCTAAACAGGTTTCAGTTAACATATTTTTACAAGATAATTAGAAAGATAAAACTTATGTAACAAATGCTTTGGACGCTACTCTCCTCTAAGTAAGGATTCGTAAATTTTCTTGGATCTCTTCAAACCAGCTCCCCCTCCCGAAAAAAAGAAAGAGCCTTTTGTAATTAATAGATTCTCCTGTTATCATTTATCCACGTTTCTTTTCAAAAAATTCCATGCGAAATTTTAATATTGTATAACATACAAAACTCACGACTTAAAATTGAGGGTTATTATTGTGAAAAAATTATTTTTTAGTCAACATTAAAATAGTCAGCGTTTTCGATATTGATTGGGGTAATGCGTGTTTAATGTCTATACATAACTATCGTGTAATTCTAAACCTCATTATTTTAATTATATTTTAACGAGCTTACGCTCTTCATTAAGAGAAACATGATAAAAGTTGTAGAAACATTAATTCCTATAATTGTAACTTAATCTATGTTTGCTCCAACTTGGTCAAATTTTTGAAACTGGAGCATGTCTTATATCAATAGTAATGCTGGGATAAAACAAAGTTCTTACTGGTTAATCAAATGAATAACTTATGTGCTAAAATTATCCCTACGTACATGAGAAAAATTTGTGAGTAATCCAACGATATTTAGCCTTGATCTGGCCACAATTATCGTTAAAAATGAAACAATGATATTGGCAAAATCTTTAAAATAGGGTTTTACGGCATTAGTTGTTTTTAGTATTATCATTATTAGTGACTCTCATTTTTAAATCGTAAAAACAAAAATATTATAGAACGGGAATAAAAAGGTTGCAAGGCTAAATATAGCGCTGATTATATAGGAATAAATTTGACAGAGATTTGGAATTTCTCATTGATTTCGTAGTTTACGTCAAAATCATAAAGATTAGAAGGCGTCATTGAACTGAAAGTATGTGTAATTTTTAGCAGAACTTGTTTTTGAATTTTGATACTTTTCCAAAACTTGGATGCGAGTCTATATCACTTCTTCGTATTTCCTAGCAACCAAAAAATTTCACTTGACGTTTCAATTTCGTATGACATTGGAAGCACATGAATTCACATATCAAATTCAAAGGAACGAAAATCCGTGAATCGGGTATAAAGTATGCTGTTTCAAAAACAAAAATGAATTCTTTCAAATATATTTCAGTTTTGTTGATTAGATTTCTCAGTATATTTCTGTTCGTATTATACATTTTTTGAGTATAGTACATTTCCCTCTTTATGATTAATTTTTGGTTAGATTAGACTGCTTCTCCCAAATTTCATACATCTATACAAGCTGTACTCACGGAGAGACTATTGGTTGTAAAATGTCGTATTAAAATATTTATTTTCACAAGAGTTTGATGACAATCTAGGATATAGTCGGAGGAAATAGTATTAATTTTCACAGCAATACGAAGAAATACTTTTTTCCTATCATTCATAAATATACTGCAAACTTAATAATCGCCATTTAGAATTGGAAAAACTAATATTTTCGATGGAAAATTGAAGTTAGGAAAAAGTGATTTTCACGAAATAAATAATTATTATTAATGCAAAATGAAGGCTTTAACACCAGAGGTGCACAAGCTCCTCGCCATTTGGTAGATATTTTCTTCAATAATTTGATGCTAATTTTTTGTTCTTGTGGATAGAAAAAGCGAATTTGAAAATAAAAAATTTAGTGAAAACAAATGTTGAAAATGTCCATTTATGACGCAAATCGTACCAGCCATCCACTTTGTATCCTCGATAGAAAAAATATCTGTTGGAAGGGGGGGGGGGGGGGATAACTCAACGATCCTCAAGGAAAGCTAGATGGATTGACTCAATTTGTGTTTGGAGAAAACAAAATATTATCTTCCAATTTTTTTAGATATGCCTAAATTCAGTCAGGAATATCTTAAGATATAATCCTGGCCGAAAAAATCGTGTTTGAAAGATCCAATTCGCAATATTGCTCTCATCATCATCACCAAGAGTTGAAAAAATCCTATCTAACGTCATATACATAGCGTAGTTAAAAGTAACAAAATATTGCAAAATATTTATTGCTGGACACGTTCGAATAGAAATTGATTATACCTGTATAATAAAAATGAATGCATTTTTTATGTCTGTAATTCTAGTTAATATTTTATGACAGGCTCTGAAGTCACTTTCAATCTGTGATGTAAACCGATATTTGCAACAGTTTCGGTCTGCAATTGAAAGTGTATATAACGAAATCGGAATAAAATCTGGTTTTATGAAACGTGCACCGTTTGGCAAATATATCTATCAGTGAACTTTCCAGTTCAGTGGAACAGTAATACGTCGTTATGAATATATATATATACATACTGTACAGGCAATTTGAATACGCGAACTCCGTACGTTCGAATTCTTCAGCTGATCTGATTATCAACTTTTGTTATTCCTCCAGTACCTCTGGAATTTTCAGTATTCGTAAATGCGAACGGAATTTTTCACGGAAATAATTCTACAATTTATGAGTTAACTGAGTAGAAAGTTTTGGCAATTAACGCACTCGAAATTGACTTCTCCTGCTCTCGCTCTGTGTTTTCACCCTTCTTCCTTGTTCCATATAATGTAACTCAAATATTCCATGAAAACAACCTCCGCCCTGTTCCAACTCTCGCGGCCTTGCTTAGCGTGACCGCACATACTTTATTTCCGTGGCTATATTTTTTTTATGATTCCCCCAACCATATTTCTTCGTGGTCGACAGCCACTCGGCGTTGCCCATCCCTCGACGCGTGTACGTATTCCAACGTTCTAGATTGGACGAAGAGAAAAACTTTTAGAAACGATTGGATCCAGCTCAAGTTGTTCGAAACTGCGAAATTCAAAAATGTGGAGCGAAAAAAATAAGTACCTCGGATATTACTCAACTTTTAATTATTAACTTTATTAAAAGAATTTTTATGAAAAACAGAGTTCTCCATTGAATATTCGGCTGTAGAGAAAATTTACTGTTTATATAATGCACAACAGCTCGTATTTTCTTATTCCGAAAAAAAATAGTCTGGATCTATTTCAAATCAGCTGAGGTGTACAGAAACTAGCTCATATGAAGAAAGGATTTCCAATTTCATGAAATTTCCCCTAACAAGCTTCTATCTGGTGGAAAAAAAACAACTGACGTTTTTCAAATTTTTCGCAAATCGGCCAGTAACGTCCCAGGTCTGTTAAGCTACCCCGAAACGTGAGATATAATATTTTCTCATGTGATAAATGAAATGCAAAGCTATAAGAAACGTGAAAGCGGTATTTGTTACCGTTTCCGCAATAAATAAATATGAATAGTAATTAATACATGATATATTATATTATTATGTTTTAATAATTGTTATTAGAATAATCACGCACATTTCTTTGAAAATTTTGCATCCAAAAAAGTTCAGGCTTATAAGTCAAGAAAAACTTTGACTTTTGAAATTATTTAACTATAGATTTCTTATTGAATTGAAGACATTTTTGTATAAGTACGGCAAAGGAGATATCATCCTACAGTAAATATTGAACCTACAGTAAATCATCAAGCTCAAATATACTTGAAATAATTAATTCTAATTTTAATGATTATCTACTGTAGGGCGATCTTCCCTAAATAAGTACTAGAAAATATTTAAAAATGCCCTACAATGTATGTTTGGTAAAAAGCACCCTCATGTGACAACAGAACAACCATAAAAGTACAAAAATTGTATTGTTTGATGATATATAAAGTTAATTTTTATCATCGCTTAAAAATATTTAACTGTCTTCAGAGAATATGCGAAATGATATACTACCGTCAACCGGGGTAATTATGGATAACGGTGGGTAATTGTGGATTAAGGCTGTTACTCGCTAGAATTTTATTCTTGATGAGATATTACTGTATATTCTATAAATACTGTTTACAAAATGTTCAAAAAGTTTCATCATAAGAAAAAGAAATCATAAAATTAGAGTGCATAAATTTTGATTCAGATTTATCCAGGCATGATATGATCCATAATTAATCAGGTTGACGGTAAAGAAAATTTGCAAAAAATACCTTTTGAAAACCATGAATCACTCTTTTTTTTAAGAAAATTAGTTAATTTTAAAACTCCTAACATTCTCCTTTGCAGATATTTCATGCAATTGGGGTAGAATAATCTCACATTTTTTTTCAATTTACGTGTAAAAAAGTTATCAGTGGAACACTCTTATGGGCAAAAAGTTAACTATTTCAAAGTTCAATCATAGAACCCATATTTGAATAAACAAATATAATATTAATTGAGAATGAAGAGGTGTTGGTGATAAAGCTTTTTGAAAGGGTATTTTTCATCTATAAAGTTGTTTTATTCCAAACAATTGCTTATATTGTAAACTCAAGCATGTCGTTAACATGAGCATTCACATAGACAATTCATACAAGTACTTTTCACTTATAAAAATTTGTTTTGATTCTGAAATGGATGTTAAACTGCATTTTCGAAGAACTGTGCAAGCAACTCCAAATAAGCAAAATAAAATCCTACAACCCTTCTTGGATGCTGTAGATCTTTTTCGGATGAACAATTATGGTTTATTAATTTTTTCTTCTCACCTTGTGTCGTTTTTCACAATTTTTTGGTGAATGTTCAATGTATGATTGAAGCAAAAGCTACACATCCTATCAAAAAGTGATTATTAAGAAATTTGTAGATCTTGTTTGGGTGCACAATTTTTTTCGATTCATCTTCTTACCTAGCTTATATCGTTCGTCCAAAAATTTCAATTTTTTATGTTCAATGTTTTTTTATGAATAAAACTACGCGTTCCATCAGAATGTGAATGATAACAAACTTTGATCTCCTCTTTCGTTGAACAACCTTCGTCTATTAATTTCATTTCGTACTTTGTGTCGCTCTTCCTTAACTTTTTTATCTTTAATGTTATTTTTGACGATTAAAAGAAAACTAAGCGTCCTATCAAAGAGGGTTCAATCAAGAATAGGTAGATCTTCTTTGGGTGCAGAATTGTTGTACATTCATATTTTTTCGTAGCTTGCATAGTTTGACAGAAAAATGAAATGTTTGATTTTTGATTACTTTTTGTGCGATAAAAATTTGAAAATTCGATTCTTCAAGAAAATTCAAAAAGTTGTTATGATGATCTTATAGGGCATTTAAAAAGGATCGTTCAATTTCTTTTGTCTTCTTTATGTCGCTCATTGTTTGGCTTAAAATGTTCATTTTCGTTTTTTTATGCATTCTAAAAATGCTATAACTCTAATCTCTTTTCATCTCTCTTTTCATCAGAAAAAAAGTTGTAAGAATAAATTGTTCGAATTTCCAAGTACTACGAATAACCGTACATAGAATTCCTAACCTTTGAAAAAAATGGTCTCAAAATTTTTGAAAGTGATCTATCTTGTCGAATTTTTACCAAAAATAGCTGGCTAACGAACTTGACCTTCAGTTTCTGAGACCTAAGGAGTGTACCCAATGCCAATCTAATAGATTGATTCTGTCAGAAGTTATTATGCTCACAGACATAAAAACCTACATAATACATACATGAATCCGTACATACATACAGACAGACACATTCGTAAAAACCGGTTTTCGGGATTAGAGAGTCACAAAACGTGAAAATCTAACAAAAACGATGGAGGGGGTGGGAGATTTTACAAAAACTAATACCTCTTCTGATGAGAATGTGAAAACGTTAAAACATGCAAATTTGTATTATTTGAAACAGTTCTTAGTGGTATTCATTGAATGAAAACTTTCTGAAAGTATGGTTCTTTAGGATTTAAGAGCATTGAAAAATTGATTTTTTTAATTAAAAGAAATTCGTCGAAGAAGGCGCCATGCGCCTACAAAAAAGGATTTCGTAGCCTATCGAGATGTCAATTAAGTCATTCAAATCTCTCCCTCCTCCTATCACTCCCCCTCCACTCCTATCCATTCAGATATTATCAACCCCTCCAAACTTCCTCTTTTCATATTTTTCCTCACCTTTTCTCCCTACTTGATTCCCTTTTCCTCTCTTTCTGCCCTCCCATTACTTCCCTTTCTTACTTACTCATCCCTAGTTACCTTACCTTCCTTAAACTCACTTACCCACTCATCTCTATTACCCTTCCCCTAAATCACTCAAACCCACTACTTTCTTTCCCCTACCTCCTAAAATTTCCCCTTCCCGCCCATGCTTTACTTCCCCTTCAATACTATCCCTAACGTAAAAACAGTATATAACATAAACTTTA
Organism: Andricus quercusramuli; assembly: GCA_932178445.1. Taxonomy (NCBI): domain Eukaryota; kingdom Metazoa; phylum Arthropoda; class Insecta; order Hymenoptera; family Cynipidae; genus Andricus; species Andricus quercusramuli. The sequence continues at coordinate 395,010 of CAKNXH010000506.1, read as the reverse complement.
TATATTATATTTCAAATTTTCTAAACTCTGATCTTATAGACATAAAGTTTGATTGATTTTTTTTTAAACAGTAAAGTAACGGAGATTTATATATGAAGGAAAATCAAAATAGCATCTTTAAATCCAATTGGAGGAAGTAAATCGATAAACGAATTAATTCCATAGAACAAAATTTGTACTGGAATGGTTCATTGACGGATCGAGAGTGGCATTTCAGTTAAATAATGCAACATATATTTTAAAACCTAAATTCATTAGAAATCATGTAATGATTCATGACAGACAGGTAAATGGTGCTAATACGTTCAAAACTGGTAAAAATAAATTGACCTTGCACAAATTTAAAAAAACCTTCCTCTTCAATATTCACAATTCGAAATTCGATAATTAATAATAAAACGGCAACGCTCAAAATATAACAGAACAAATAATCTGGCACATCATATAGATAAATGAGAATTCGAATTCAAATACGCAACCATGTTAAAGATTTATATACTTAGCGCAAATGTAATCGCTGACTGGACCGCGATTGGATATTTAGCAAACCATTTTGCCGGTAAATCATATTGGTTTGTGATGCGATTGATTGTTGTTAAAAATTGAACCTGGAAGAACAGCTCTGAGTCAGGATCCCACGAATTCAATCAGAATCGCCGAAGTTTGGAAATCGGCATCATGCGTCGCATTTTGGCAGCCATTAACGACACATTGAATGTCGTTATAAGAGTAGAAAAAAAAACACGCTGAAAGGAGAACAATTTCTTTCAGCGCTTGCACTTTTTTTTTGCACACATACACATCTTTTTTTTACACTATTAATGCGCTAATAAATACCTGCATAGACGCAGCGGCTCGGCTCTAATCAACGTGGTTTTCGTCGTACAATTTGGGAAATATCCCCTCACACATTTGAACTAGTTGCGTTACTTGAAGCGAATGACTATCGGTGCTCGATATCGCAGCGCTGGAAGAAACATTTCCCTCGCGCTCATCGCGGTTTCCGGGAATCAACCAATCATTTGGCTAATTATCCGCGCGCTTTTCCGTCATTCTCGCGCCTTTATTCTTTCTCCAATACCATGCGAGAAATCTGCCGCCATGTCTCATTACAATTGAATACCGCCCATTTTAATATTTTACTCACGGCATAATTCAAAACGTATATTTTGCCACAAGTACGACGGTTAGACGAACGGACAACCGTTCGAAAATATGAGCAACGATGGAGCAACTATCCAGAAAAGATACTTAAAAGCGAAACAAATGTTAAAAAATGATTTAAGTTTGTTGTAGACAATTAGGTGAATAAAAGTGTTTTGGTGGATATTGGCAGCGATTCGTCACTTGATTTGCACCGAATTAGAATAACTCATAGACAAAATAAGTTACATATGGAATTGATGGAATTTAATAGATAATTTGTCATTTTATAAACAAATTACATGAGCAATCAACCATATCAGGTATCTATGATTAAATAAATAAAGTTTTTTCTTCGAAGTCCATTATATCTTAGTTGGCAATAAAATTCAACTATCACAGTTTTTCATGCCATGAAAATTCATTTTTTTTCAATAATCTTGATTAACAATTGAGCCGCTGGATAGTGTAAGGGCATATAAAATTCACATGGCCGTTCCGGTTGGCCCCTGTTGTCTTTAAAATCGATTTCGAAAATTAAATTTTTGAAACATATGACTTTGTAGAAAATTCCATGGCGCATCTTTTTTCCTCTCATGAAAAAGTTGTATCTTTTACTGTTTCTGAAAGAAAGTGAAAAAACTGGATTTTGTGAAAAACAAAATTTAATAAATATTTTGACTTCAACTCGCTCTAAAAGACAAACTTTTGGATATTTTCACATGAAAATTAGAGGAGTTATGCTTCAAACTGTTTTAAAGATGATATGCTCGTCTAAACTTCTCTAGTTTGTTATAAAAAAAAGCTGTTATTTTTTTTGCCAAGCAGTATCAAAATAATGTTACGCAACTTTCAAACGCTTCGTTTATCGAGGGAATTTTGAGTAAGCCCAAACTTCCAGCGAAAGAAATGTTCATTAGGGTTTAATGAAGTTTTCTGGAAAGTATTATTTCAATAGAATGAGTCGTTAGAAAAATACGAGAATTCAAACTGCGCGTCAAAGAGAGATCGAGCGCGTGAGAGGTGAGAATACTTCCGCGCCTCGAACACACCGCGCCGTCCTGTCGTAGCCGCTAGGAAATAATGTTTTCTTATTATTCTGGACAAGAAAAAATGCCCAAAAAAATGTAATACTCACACAGTGATGTATTTTATTGCTGAACGGTTTGAAGTACATCTAATTTAATCTTCGAATATATTAAGAAACTATGTATATATCTTATCACAGGTATCTTTGGACGAAACTTTAAGGTATATGGTATTAAAGTATAATATATTTTTTGTAAAATTTAGTATTTTCCCTAGTAAAAATTCTCATTATGACACGTTTATCCTCCAATTGCAACACAGCCTACGATAAATTGATATAATTTTATGAGAAATTGATATAAAAAGTTTCTCCATGTAATATTGAAAAGTATTAAAAAATTACGGTTTCGCGCTTTTTAAATTTTGCAACAATTAATGCCTTGTTTCTTTTTGCTTTAAGAACGTTCTCAGCCCAATCAGCTCCATTTCTAGATTTTTTTCTACCACGAGGAGGTTCTGATGAACACGATGCCATTGTAGTTTAACGACTTGATAAAATTTTCACTTTATAAAAAAATAATTTTATCCGTTGCACTGAATAAATTAGTCTTTCGAAACATAAACAATCAGGGCTTCTGGTGGCGAAGCATTGTTTACACTTAATGTACGCTCTTCTGTTTTCCTGCGAAAGTATTCTAAAGAAATTCGCACGCGGAAAATTCGCAGAAAAAACAAGAGCGAGTAGAATCGGCAGAGACTCGGCGTAGTAGAATCGGCGTGCTCTCAAGCGCTCGAGAAAGGCAAATTAAATGCTTATGATTTTCTAACCGTGAGATGAATTGCCGTAAAAAATCCCAAAAAATGTTATTATATCCTTATAAAGATTTCTTTTGCTGAAAGTTTCGCTCACGTGAAATTACCTAGATAAACAAAATGATCGAAAATTTTCTCTCCTAACAGATACGACAGGACGGCGCGGCGGTGAGGTCGAGGCGCCGAAGTATTCTCACATCTCATGCGCTCGATCACTCTTTGACGCGATGTTTGAATGTTCGTATTTTTTCAACGATTCATTATATTGAAGTAATACTTTCTAGAAAACTTCACTAAACCCTAATGAACATTTCTTCCGCTTGAAGTTTGGGCTTACTCAAAATTCCCTCGATAAACGAAGCGTTTGAAAGTTCCGTAAAATTATTTTGATACTGCTTGACAAAAAAATTAACAGCTTTTTTTGGTAACAAACTAGAGAAGTTTAAACAAGCATATCATCTTTAAAACAGTTTGAAGCATAACTCCTCTAATTTTCATGTGAAAATATGCAAAAGTTTGTCTTTTAGAGCGAGTTGAAGTCAAAATATTTATTAAATTTTGTTTTTCACAAAATCCAGTTTTTTCACTTTCTTTCAGAAACAGTAAAAGATACAACTTTTTTATAAGAGGAGAAAAGATGCGCCATGGAATTTTCTACAAAGTCATATGTTTCAAAAATTTAATTTTCGAAATCGATTTTAAAGACAACAGGGGCCAACCGTTACGGCCATGTGAATTTTATATGCCCTTACACTATCCAGCGGCTCAATTGTACTATTCATCTATTTTTGGACTTACAAATTTTGTTCTTCCGACGCAATCATCCATAAAAAACTGACCTTCTAATTTGTTAAGGAAATTTTCATAAAAATGAACGGTCATTATCATTAACAACAATTTATCAACAACTTTTCATATAAACGTGATAAAATGTTAATAATAAATTCAAAAAGTTTTTTAAGGCATATGGATGATAATCCAATATTTCTATTCTTATTAATAATTTAATTATCGAAGAATAATTATCGACAGGTAATAATCAGCATATGATTTATTTCATCAGTAAGACCTGATATGAATAATTTCTGAGGAAATTTGCTTAAAAAATATCGAACTACTTATTCACTCTCATTAATTCAACTACAAAACTCTTTGCGTCCATGAATTGTTGAAATTTACGTGAAATCGAGTGACGCGTCGCTGCTAATCCCCACAAAACCATTTCCATTCACTTATTGGCTTATAACCAATTGAATAAATCTTTTAACATTTTCGTTGCTACTGGAAATGCTTTTTGGATAGTTGCTGAATGTTTTCTAATTATTTTGAAATAAACCCAAGTACTTGTTGAAAACCAGTACACTAAACAGTTAGACAATTGTAATTTTTTTTCAATATTAAAGAAGAAAACTTGGGAGTCTCTAGAAGGCCCAGGTACATTTTATTGGCCTTATAAACTCATTTCGCACTTTGAATTTCACTTGCTGAATGGAACAAAACACCAGCAGCACGTGAACGAAGGCTGAATATTTTGAAGACAAATGCAAACTAATGTTACGTAAGTGTACAGTGTATACATGGCATATACATGGTCATGGAAAATCACGATTTTTAAAAACCCACTTCCGGTTTAAATTTGGATATACCCTTTTACCACGAGATCCGTTAGAATATTAGAGAATTTTTAAGCCAATAAAACGTGCTCTCATAAAAAATTGCACTTAAATGGTCATGCCGTGAATAAAAAGATAATGGAAGAGTTTAAAAAAATCATCAATGACAGTTTGATATAATATTCAATCAAATTTTATCTAGGAAAACGACATTCAACGCGGATAACGATTGTCTTCTGAAGATAAATGTTTCCACTCTGGCTTTTTTTGCTCCAATGTGCGGAACTACAAAACCCCAAAGATATAACTTTTCGATGCGTTTGCTAAATAAAAAAATGATTTGGAAATAATTTTATTAGTTTTCTTTTTTTCTGTTTCATTACAGCTGGGTTATTTTTCGAAGAAAAATCAGAGCCATCTAATAATTTGAAATATAACTATTTGTACTGAAGCCTATACTTTCAGAGTGTAATTTGAAGAAAAAGATTGCTTGAGACAGGATAAACCTAATAGCAGACATTAGTGTGTAATAAAAGCTTGATTTTTCAATGAACGTAAAAAGCAAACTGAAACGACGGGGAAATGACCGGAAGGAATAGACGAGGGAACTCGTATAACTGGATCGATTCTGTGGATGCTCACGTTGCATCATTGCAAATACACCACGACTCAATTGCACTGCGTTATCCTAAAAGCTTCGCTACTCCTTTTAAAGAAGTTCGTCCATCCAAAAAAGTGAAAAGGTCGACACAGCTCTCGGGTTCTTTACGCATTCAATCACTACGTACTGTAAACGCGTTCGCAATTTGGGTCGACAATTTATCGTAGAAAACATTTTCTTAAATGAATTCAAAATTACATTCATTCTGTAAATTGTGCAAAATAGTAACATTTCTAAACATAAGTGAATTGTCTATTTTTAATTTAAGTCGGCTGTTACGATGCATTTTATAGATGACTGATCCGATTTTAAATCGGACATAATTTGTGGCTATATAATGAATATACATGGGGCATTATTTATAAAGTTTCCCCACTTGAAACATCTAATTTCCCTGATCGCCCAGTTAGAAATTGAAGTCCTATTTTAGACCTTTGAATATAGGTCCTAATAAGGTTTAGGAGGACCTGTGGAGTGCTCAATTTATGTTGGATTTAGGTCCTCTCTTAGTCTACCCAAGTGGCACATAAGTCCATTATTTCCACTCGAAGGGTTAAAAGAGGGCCTAATTTGAACCCTTCATTTGACCTCCAAGGTCTTCCCGGAAAAATGCAAAAAGTCGTACTGCGAAGCAGAACACGAACATTTGTGATTTTTTGCATAAATTACAAGGTGATAACAGTTAAACACACGAAAAACGCAATCTTGATTTATGTGGCACACACAAACCTAATTCTGTAGCCCAATTCAATAACATTACTACATATGTAACGCATTTCACTGAAGCAGAATATCGCAAGCTAAAAATTGTTGGTGCCTCGATTCATATTTAATTTTCTTATTTCAACCTCGGATATTTTTGTGATATTTTTTACTGAAATGTTGTATAATAATTCGGAGAGAGTGGGTTATGGTGGTAGACTTTGAATTGAATGTACTATCAATTATGATTGAAATGTGCCACACTTTCCTATCCTGACATACCTCTCTAGCTTCCTTCATGTCCATGAATTTTCCATGCAAGCTCTTGTGTTTCTCTGACTTCTCATATCTCTTCAAATTATGGTCTCATTTGTACAATCTAACCATTCTTTCCGCGGTCTGCCTCTGGGCACACTGTCATTTACTTTACCTCGATACACTTGTTTTGTTAGTCGTTTACATTTCATTCTCTCAACATGCCTGGACCATCTTAAAGCATTTCATGAACATGTGTCAACTAGTGTCTCCTCTGCATCACATTCTTCAAGAATTATTTCATTACTTACTTTATCCATCGGTTTTACGCCGCATATCATGCGCAGGAATTTCATGTTGATCACGTTAATTTTACTCTTATCCCTTTCTTGATAGGTTCACGTCTCGCTACCATAGATCCCGAAGTCTGTATAATAATAGAGTTATGTTTCCCTTTTAGCTCCACTTGATATATTTTCTCTTATGAAAATCTGTCCTGCTGTACCGATATAAAGGGTCGTGCATAAATTACGTAACGCAATTTTCCGACAATTTTGATCCCACACTAAGCTAGACCCCCCACCCCCCAAAAAGTGTTACGTAATTTATGCACGACCCCTAACCTTCTTACCCTCGTTTATACGCCTAGCTCTCCATCTATCTTTCCGTCACTAGTGCATAGGCTACCAAGATAAAAGTACTGATCAACTTGTTCTACTCTCTCATCATTCCTTCGCACACCATAATTTTTGTTGTATTTGCGTTAATTTTGAGGCCTATGTTCTCCATGCTTGTATGGAGTTTGTTCAACATTCTTTGTAAGACTTTTATTGACTCTATCATAATAACCTCATCATCTGCGAAAACTGACCCACATACCCTCACTGATATCTTAACTTTTTTTTATAATGACGATGGAAATAAAAACGGTGTCATACAAAAGAAGTTTTCAGAAATGTGCCGAGAAGAAGCAAAAATTCCCAAGCGTATAAACTTGAAAAATTTAGAGTGGATAACATTTATTTTTTTGGGTTAGCTTTCAGATAGTTTAGATTTCTTGAACTTCTAGTACCTATAATGCCAATGCGGCTAAAAAACCGAAATTTTAAAGGTTCACGTAAAAATCCTTTTTAATCAGTGTTCTCCCATATAAGAATACATGCGAGTCTGAAACTTGAAACAAACATTCCTCATTGCTCGAAGAAGGTTTACCTTCAAAATTTTTTATATTTTCTCTTCAGTTTTTTGATTTTTATTGCAAAATGAAAATTCTATGAAGATGTTATGAATTAGAGGGTTTTTTCAAAAACCACATTTCTACGCACCTTGTTGCCCCTTATTTCCATCACAGCCTTGTTTGAGCCGATCAGTTTCTTATTTCCGGGATTCCACCGATCTTTAAAGATTTCAATTCATCACAATAATTATTTCTTCATTGAATATCATATAAAAAGTCACTTTCATTATTAGTTGATGCGTTATCGAACTTTTTGACAGCTCTCCAAGATAAGAAAAAAAACATACTGCCATAACTGTACTCGAGTATTGTTGAATTAATTTGAAATTCCAGTGGAATACTGTATTCCTTCTTTAAATTATTATTTTGGGATGAAAAGGACTGTAAACAAGTGAGCAATCAATCAACAACCTGTTAGTTCGATCTGTTTCCACTTTTCTTCTATTTACAATTTCATGGTGCTCATTTGATGAGCACTTCGCTTCCTCATTATGATTAAAATTAGCAAAAAATATTTGCTTTCTCATGGAGATAGTTGAAATAAAGAAAATTAAGTAGGTCAATCATAGTGTTTAGAATCAAGGAGTCGTGTCTATTCTTATACGAAATTTGAACTTGTGTTAACAAAAAAAAAATTTCAGTTTGAAACAGATTTTTCAAATTATTTGAATAAACATAACTTCCCTACTCTGGAATTCAATGAATCATTACTATATAGATCAATCGATTTGTCTTGAATCAAAAAATTATATCTGTTCTTGCATCAGTTTTGAATTATGTTGATGAAAAGAGTTTAACTATAAAAAACTGATTTTTGAAAACTTATAAATAATCATAACTTCCTTACTCTCCAATAAAATTATGTGCATGAAAAAAGTTTAACTGTAAAAATCCAATTTTCAAAATGTTATAATATGAACATTTTTCTAAATTAAATTTTACAAAAATAAATAGATGAAAATAAAAATAAATAGTAAACCTGGCCGGTGTAATTGAAATTTTTCAATTCGGAAAAATTTCGTTCGCTACTTCAATAATATATTTATTTTCGCTTAATTTGATGTTGTTTAAAATAACGCAAAAACCAGGAATATTTGAAGTTTTTTTATTATTTTAGATACTAATTTGTCTAATTGTTGTTTTAGTTTGATATGAATATATTTTTAGCTTTTTTCAATTATCTCTACGGGATTTATTGAAGAAAAATGTTTTATTATTTATATAATTGCGATGGATACAAAAACTCAATTAAAGAAAATAATTTGTTAGTTATTTATTTTTTGAACATTTTCAAATTGTAGCGGCGAAAATCATAAATAAAGAATGAAAACAGAAATTTCGAGAAACTTAACCTATACTAAAAATATTGAATTAACAATAACTATTCCTCTTATAAAAAATTGTGATGAAACTGCAGTTGTTTGAAAACTGCATGTTCCACATGAGATACGCATATAGTTTTTGAGCGAAAGTTCAGCCAAAAAGAATTGAAGAATGAGTCTTGTGTGAATAACTCAATTTTCTTTTTTTCTTTTTATAAGATCAAGCTCTTGATATAATTTAGCACGTGACACTTAGCGAACTGGCAGTGTACTATATAATTAAGAGATTGTCATCTTGATCGACATGAATTATCTATAATATTCGTCGCAATTATCAGAAAGGTGAGAGGTTTTCTGTGGTATAAATATCAAGAGCAATGCAACACATTTAGAACCAAATATATATATATATATATATATATAAATCTTGCATTACATAACGATAATATATCAAGAAATTCAACCCAGGTGGAAACATTATACTTAGTCGGAAATATTGTATATAATTTTTATTTATTTAATACGTTTTTTTGTGTAAAGAAAATAAAAATACACATGGTTTTCTCCACAATATTTAAGGTATATATGATTTTTCCCCGAGGAAGCTTCGCTTATTAACTTAACTGTGTGCAAATATTCACGTGAAAAGAAATTATCTGTAATACTTATTTTACCGTTAAGCCATTTCCCTTTCGGGGTAGGCGTGACTTGCTCGGTTGAAAAATAGTGAATAGGTATATGGGTATTAAGTAGGTCGGTATATGTGCATAAGGTATATAAGTATATAGGTGTGAGGTATAGATGTTTTAGATTGATCTGGAATTCTCGTGTTATTTATTCAAATGACACGTTCATTCCGCAACACTGCTCCGACCCAGTCTGCTTATCAATCTCTCTAGCGATCACCCCAAGTGAGGAGCCTCACAAAGTTGTTATGCATTTTTTCCCCACTTGGACCCATTAGTATCCAAGGTCTTTGTTTCAGGCATCATTCACTCTATTGTCACTCTGTTTACAAACTATTTGTCGCCATACTTTTCTGTTCTGGCATACTACTCTAGCTTCCCTTACGTCCATGCATTTATTCATGCAAGCTCTTGTGTTTCTGTGGCTTCTTGTGTCTCTTCGGACTTTGTCCATCAGTGTTTTCCCGCATATTATGCGCAGAGGTTTCATGCCGATAGTGTTGATTTTAGTCCTGTCCTTTTCTTGACAGGTCTCGCTACCGTATAGTACAGTTGGTACGAATATAGAATTATGTATGGTCATTTTAGCGTTTTTTGATATGTTTTTATTTGTGAGGATGGACCCTGCTCTACCGATAACCTGCTTAACCTTATTCATGCGCCAAGCATACTCCCCATCTATTTTTCCGTCGCTAGTGAATGGGCTACCCAGATATACCTACTTGTCAACTTGTTCTAAACTCTCATCATTTAGGACAATGTTGCAAAGGGCCTAGTTGGTTAAGCATGTAAAATCTGCCCCCGCACGTATCAAGTTCAAATTTA